>JABUQX010017356.1:0-17500 GCA_015478945.1 Trachelipus rathkii | reverse complement strand
ACAGAGCAACCGACCAATTCAAGGAACCCCGACATGCGGCACAATATGTTATTGCGACAATTTGCAATGATAAGACAAGAAAATTCACTCGCGCCAGGACTCGAACCATCGACAAGTGCTCGCCGTTTAGAACAATTACAAGAGTTCTACAACTATGCGGATCACTCCCCCTCCCAGAAAGAAGGCAATCTCGAGAACCAGTTTTCAATTACCTTATTTCTCTTCAACACTGCTGTGAAAGCTCTGTTAACTTATTTAAATCCATATAAGGCTGCTTGGAACCCATATATATATAATTATAATATATATATATATATATTATAATATTATATATTATATTATATTAATATATATATATATATATACTATATATATTATATATAATAGATAGTATATATAATATATATTATATATATATATAATATTTATATATATATATATATATATATATATATATATATATAAGAATTTTTTTTTTTTTGCCCTCTTGAAAAAAGAAATAATTTTACCAAATTTTATTTGTGTTTTTCTAACATTTTATTTTTTTCCTTACATGAGATCAAAAAAGTTCATTAAAAAAAACTGTTTTTTTCCTTCAAATTTTGTACCAACCTTCCATATAACTATTAAACAAACTGATTTTTGTATTAAATGTTTTGGTATAACGTAAGGTGGTGTCAGTCATGCTTGACTATTTTTCCTTCAAAAATTTTGAATACTTTTCAGAGATTGTCAAAAATAAAAATTTAACACAAATTTTGAAATAAGGTGTTGAAATAACATTTATTGCCACAATAAAGTGGAGTATTTTAGTGCAAAAGGCATTGAAATATCTTGAGAAGTAAAGATTTTATGGCAATTTTTGTGAAAGTTCAAAAATATAAAAGTTCCTCTTTCCCGCCGCACCCCCCCAAAAAAAACGTTTTTTTTTCGTTTTTATTCCAAAAAATTAAAGACACGATACCTATTCATCAAAAAAAGTTTTCTTTTATCGGTTTGAAATAGATGAGATTTTTGCTATGAAGTCTCCCATTAATGATTAATTAGAGTAATTAATAAAAGGTGGCGCGATTTAGTGCTTTATTAAACAATTTATTAATTATTAATATGAAACAATTGAAATATTGAAATGTCATGTGCCAATCGGGCAATATAAATTGAATAATTTGAATAAAGTAAGAATGTTTTTAAATTACACAAACTATCTTTATAAAACCTGGTCATGGCCGTACGCAAGGGGGTAGGGGGCCTCGGCCCCCTAACTGCGAAAAATATTATATATATATACTATAATATATATATATATATTATATTATATATATATTATGATATATATAATATATATATATATATATTATAATATATATAGTATATATATATATATATATATATATATATAAAATAAAGAAGAAAAAAAAATGGGAGATAACGAATTTACTGCCTTCTCTGGATTGAACCACCGCCTTGTTGCGAATGAGGACAATATACCCGATTCCTTTACAACTGAGCTATCCTCCACCCAAAAAAAGTGTGATCAAGAACGTTATAAAGCAACGAGCTCCTCATTGTGTATAAGCATCGAGTTATTATTGTCCTCATTCGCAACAGGCGTTGGTTCAATCCCAGAGAAGCAGTAATTTCTTTATCTTCCCATTTCTATGTTCTTTCTTTATTTCATCTTCTAATTGCGATTAATGTCATATTAACTATATATATATATATATATATATATATAGTATATATATATATATATATAATATATATATATATATATATATATATCAATATAATTTATATTATATATATATATATATAGATATATATATATATATATAATATTATAATATTATATATATATATTTCTTTTTTTTTCAGAATGTTCTCGAACATTTGAACTCATATTCTGGATTCTTTTAGGTGTCTTAATACACACAATATATATACCAGATCATACTGTAATACTCTCAGTTTTATTTCAGAAATCAGATTGCAATTTTCATTCGTATATTAGACTGTGCCGCTGTAACTGAATTTCAGTTACTGAAATCATGGACATTAGGAGATTTTTAGAGAAGAAAGGTAAGACACTTGGTTTCAGTTTTGAATCTCTGTAACAAATAGGGATTTAATTAAAGAAGTATAACTTCTTTGAAATAATAATCTTTCAATTCAATTTGTATTTTATATACTTTGGCCGCCCCTAACTACAGAAAAAATTATTATATTAATATATATAATATATATATATATTATATATAATATATATATATATAATATATTATATATATATATATATATATATATATATATATATATTATATATATATATATTAATTATATATATATATATATATCATATATATTTATATATAAACAAACTTATTATTGACACAAAAAGAAATATGCTGAAAAATCATTGGAAGCCTCCTCCAAGTTATGATTTTGCAAATGACGCTACACATCTCAAAAGGAAATTCGTGCATAGTTAGCTTGAAAGATTCTCCCTGGCTGGTATATTCAAGATATTTGAAGGGAGCACTGTCTGCATTGCGGTTCTTTTTCGCAATGACGATATACAAGCAGTTCAGAGTTTCTTCTTCGTGTAGTAATCAACCAAACATGATGTGCACACCTAGACCAGAGCCATGTTGAAAGTAGGGTGGCACTTATAAGCTGCACGAGCAGCGAAATCTTTACTTGGAAGATGTAGCATTGGCAGTGGCAAATGGTAACTGACATCAGACGCTCTTGCAGAAAACAAAAGTTCATTTCATCGAAATAGCAACCCAAAATTTTGTGGGGTGCACATTTACCTCTACGAGGTGCAGAACAACATGAGGTATTTTCAAGATCTAATTCGTTTGCAAATAAATTCTGGAAATAATGAGTTTAAACGCCTTACAGGGGTCCAAAAATGCTACCTTTAAATCACAAGAATACAAAAGAACCTTATGGTTCTGATGTGGAAGTGTTGTGGGCGAGTGAATCATTGCAGATTGTCAAAAAAGCTACTGACATATTCTGTTTTAGCTGACAAACATCTGATATATCAGATTTTTTGATAACCAGATTTTTTTGATGAGACCGAAATGTGCGTTCGTGAAGAATTCTTGATTTGCATTATGAAGCCACGAATGCGAAAAACCATAGCAAGATTATTGATGCTGTTTCATGACAGAATGACCTAGATCCAAACCAGTGCGATGGGACAAGCTACTGCGGCTGCTCTGCCATATGCAAGAAGACAGGGGAATTACAGAGAATAATCCAAGAAAAAATACAAAAAAAACTTTATATTTTCATTGTGCGAGTCATCGCACTCGATTACTATCTGCATCTGGAAATTCTGTATCTGAAAATCCGCAATACTGTATCCACTATTAAAGCACATTATCAATTTCTTTCGTGAAGTCCGTTTTGAGAAGAAAATACATTCGCAGTATTCCCAACGTTTTTGCCTACAAGCGACGGGATGCCGAAAAACAACCCAAGCAACTACTATTCTCAACTCACACTGCTCGCACAAGTCATCTCATAGATATCCTCTCTGCGAGAAGAAACATATGCCAAACACAAGGTAGGACGAAGAACAACAAGACGTAGAAGCGTAGTAGCTCAACAAACAAGAACAAACAACGTCAGATAACAACATATCACCTCACGACTCTAGTCGAACAACAAACGTGAGTCCCACACAGCCGCATCAATCACATAAGTCACACCATATTCGACAATGTATCCCAGAACTCCAAAGTCCAACATATTCTCGCGCTTTCCTCGAAACCACTCCCGTCGACGTCCTAGCCCGCCCCTCTCGACAGTTTACCCACCCTTCTCCAACCCAATGAGGTCACAGCGACACAAACAAGTACCCACAGTTCAGCAATCGCGTGCAAACAATAGCTAAACCAGATACCGCAACAAGCCACAAGCCTCCGCACCTATGCCGCCTCACAGCCAAGAGCCACAACAATCCAACATCGACCCACACAAAAGAACCGACACAACAGGCATGAAAATCGTACGCGTAGAATTTATCCCCCAGCAACAGAGTGAGTACGTAAGATCGGCCAGCACACACACCACACAAGTACAGACAGAACCACGCAGACACGCAAACCACACTCGCTACCACATGCTCACACCAACCATGGAAAGCGATCAAATAGCCTGCACCGGATACGACGGCCTCAACACAATCCACATACACCATGATATCTCTTTCTCCACAATCACCCTCTACGATCAAACAGCCAAACTACTCTCACACGAAACACAAGCACTTACACCCAGCAGCTATTTCTAATTCTATAGTAAACTGAGACATGTAACTGATGCGCATACACGGACGTCCGCCTATGAAACACTGCACCACTCAAATCACTAGTAAAGAAGAATCCAACAGTTGAGAACACTCACAATAACAAATCATACTACAGCTCTTATATAATATCGACACCCTGCAGCACACACCCAGAGCTCCCGCACACAAACACACCACACACATCTTCGGATGGAATTGAGGGCACATCAGGCCCGACAACTCGAGTGAAGGAAAACCTACAAAGGAAAATCACATTAACAAATCCCGGCACACTATAGCAGAACAGACACAGTCCCCCAACAAGATCACGCAACGCACAAAAACAACCACATCTCTGGTTCTCTCAACCAGCACAAAACTCCACTGCTAAAACGTACCGGAGACTCCTCATGCACGAGTATAGACTCCCTCACGACAAGCCACAAATGCACCAACACACCCGAGTAGCGTACCACCAGACTCTAGGACGGGCGAAGCGAAACGTTAAGAACACGACCGCCCCCACATGACGCCCTCCAAGAATGCAAAACCCACAAGATCGTCAATCTCTTGAAGTGCTACATAGACTAAAGAATTGATTTGTTAGGAGAGAAAGAAACTATGCACCAGCAAGTGCGCCACAATTGGCCAAGTCACGAGAGCACACAATACGCAAAAGGAATAAACTGCCCAACTCGAAAAACACACTAAGCCGGAACGGGTGATCCACCACCCAACCCGCCCACCCGAAAAAACCGGCGCGTGAATCCGTGGACGTCACACTCACCCGCAAACTCACAGAAAGTAACTCCATCAAAAAACCGATCACAAAGCGAACCACGGACACAGCTGAGATAACACACAGAAAAACACCTAACTACACTTATATTGCACACACAATAATCTCAGCCGCGACAAAACCACACCATAATAATATCTCACTACCGTAAACAACACTCTTCACACAACATGACCCTATCGAAAATAACAAGCAGAAAACGAAACTACACTAATTATCTAAATTCCCGAGACACGAGACAGTACAAACTCTCTAAACTCATAACAATTAATAATCTCACATATAGCAGTCCGAAAATATAATATTTCCCGATCCACAACAACACCAACTAGAGAAGTCAACACCAGACGATCACTTGACAGTGTTTGAAAAAAAATTACTATCTTATTCGACTTGCAAAAAACAGCCAGCACATCCCACCACACCTACAACCACAAAAGAGCTATCGATCGACCCCGACGTACGACCACACACAACAGCCATCTCCACGCACACTAATCGATGATAACTGTGATACCTCCTAGCACATAAACAAATCTACAATACCGAACACCGAGCAGCACGTACACCACCACCAACCACAAACTACCCATCACACACAGAGCGACTAAATACCATCAGACAACCCACAACTAAATTAGGCAGAAACACTAAACCAAACCACGATTAGCTACCCTCATTGACTTACTAACACACCACATTGACGAAATAAGTGTAGTTAGCCTTAGTAGACCACCATCCACGCTCAACTGCACCGAAGTGACTCAACACGCCACGCCAAGACGCTCAGACCGCAAAGCCACCAGATCACTCCGTAACACTAAACGCTTAGATTTCGTGGCTTCAGTTCTGATCTCGCTTCTCCCGATGACGAGGATGTCGCCCATCGCATCTAGCTTACATCTTATTGGCTTACAGTCTTTTGCAGAACTGTTTGATATGACTCAGATCGAAGTACGGTTATATCAATAGTTTAAGCGAAGCTTTTGGATAGATTGTGCTTGTGATATTGTAGGTCAGCCCTGTTCATAGTTTCACCAGTAATCTCTAGGCACTCATCGGAGTGCGTTACAATGGCTATTTGTACCGAATGGAAGCTCTCGATGTGATGTATATTCAGATGGGTGGTATTCTCTAGTGATGTGAACAAGAAAAAAACGAGTAAAATCAGTGAGGAGTCCCAATTAGCATACCTAAGGGCATTAGAATATCTTATGCCTCGATTGGTGCAATCTTGGCCACCCATGCTTATGACTATCACAACACTAGCATAGGAAAGAGAAGGAAGCCTGAACACTACGATAGGTAAAAGAGGAGAAAATTTATCAAAATCATTAGCGTCGTACCCGTAATAATGACTCTTTATTCAATAAACTTCAATTACCATCGTTATCAATTACATGTACCAATACCTTTTCAATTTTCCATCAATTAACCTTTTTTCTCGGTTTTGGCAATTACTCATTTTTGCTTCTCTTACAAGTCTTTCACCTTCCATTGTAGGGTCTTTTAAAAATTTATAAAAGTTTAGAAGACGATTTATGAGCCTCTCGTAAACTTCTGTAGGTCAAATTTAAAAGGCTTGTCTTACTACCCATCTCCTTACTATGAAATATACTATTCAAAACTGTTTGTTTACAAGGTGGCAGCAGCTGTTTGTGATGTCATCACAAACAGCTGCTGCCATCTTGTAAACAAACCGTTTTGAATAGTATATTTCATAGTAAGGAGATGGGTAGTTGTTTCAGTTGAGCGAAACTTTCTGGGATTTCCCAATGGATTTCGTTATTTTTCCTTACATTCGTTTTGCTGGAATTTCTCATTATACACTTTCTTTATCTTTTAACCTTTATTTAATAATTGTAATAGAAACAGGGCTAGGAAGGGAGAAAAGTTGAAATACGAGAAGTTATTAACATTTACACTAAGATAGCTTGCACTCTACATTACCTAAGTTATGTATCGAATTCTTGTAAACAGTTTCTAAACAATTATAGACTTTCCAACTCTGTCGGTGAATACGCATGCGCGTTCACTCATATGTGTGAGCTTTACGGTCCCATTTTTGTACATCGTTTACATTGGATTAGAAACACTTTGCTATAGTAAAAATTGTTGTATGTTGGTTGCTATTTTATACGCTATTCAAAGACACTAGAATGTTCACGCATAAAAAGATTTTTGACTCCTACATATTTGATTCTACGGACTTTATTGTTTTATTTCTATTAAGAAAAAAAATTACCATACCTTTCCTATTAAATCTTTTACGATTTTTCTCTTAGTTGAGAGTCATTTACGCTTACCGGATAACAAAACATTCCCTTCAATTCATTTCCTCGTCAATCTTATGTTCCCTTAGGACCCTGATTGACTTACAATTCTAAATGTTATTGAAAGGAACATATTTTTATCTCGTTAAATTACGTAATTAACCTCATTCAGAAAAAAGTTAAGATTGTAACAAGTAATTGTATGGCAATTCTTTCAATTATTAGTTATTCTTATGATGATTCAATAATATAGGTTTCTTAATTTATGCAATTATAAGCCTTATAGTGCTTCAGGTTGAAAACATCGAAAGGTTCATTCCCTCCCTCAGCTTCGTCATGCTTAGTCGTAGGTGCACAAGAGTGCCCCTCATTTTCTGAATTTTGAAATGCTAAGGTAGGTAAATCAGTTGCAATGCCTTCTCTACCCTCTACTATGGTCTTACTGGCAACATGAAAATTACTTAACATTATTCTATTAAAAAATTTGTACTCCACATACATATAGGTATTTTTTAGTACATTTTCAGCAATTTATTTAAAATCATTATTGGCCTGTTTGGCTTCAGCATTATTCTTATTTGCAACATTAGAAATTAAATCATTATCGTTAACATTATTATAATCCATATTAGATTCATCACTATTTGTTATAAGACTAACATTTTCATTAATTACAGGCAAATTTTCATTATCATCATTGCTATTTATGTTTTAGTTTTATTATTATTATTATTATTATTATTATTATTATTATTATTATTATTATTATTATTATTATTATTATTATTATTATTATTATTATTATTATTATTAAACACTTCAATTCTTGGATTAAATGAAAACTTTTTATTTTTTAACATATTTACCCGACCGCCTACGTGTTGAAATTCAAGCGGTCTCTCTAGGCGTTTCCCGCGTTCACACCAGGCCGCTGTTTTTAAGGTGCTTAGAAGCTAGATTCGATTCTTTTTTGAGACTCGGTAGTCTTATCGCATCACTGATCTCACCAAATGTGTTCGATTCTTGCTGTGCGTCTTCCATGATACAGCCCCTTCTGGACTCACCTTGGAGCTTGTATATCTCCCCAGAAAGGGATCGTCTCCATGGTGTGCATTGGTGGTCGTTTTAACAGAAATCTTGAAAAGGTCTACTGTCGTGATACAA
This sequence comes from Trachelipus rathkii, assembly GCA_015478945.1. NCBI lineage: Eukaryota > Metazoa > Arthropoda > Malacostraca > Isopoda > Trachelipodidae > Trachelipus > Trachelipus rathkii. Next base: position 8,961 of record JABUQX010017356.1, on the reverse strand, counting down.
TTTTTGTACATTGTTACCTTTGCTAGGTTTTAACTCCTTTGCACAGAGTAGGAAGTTCCGCAGGAATAATTATCTAAGGTGAATTTGGATGATTTTTAACAAGTTGGACAATTTTCTGTAGCCTAATACTCTTTTTACACGATGAATATAATGCAAGGTAATTACATCTTTCCTTCTCTTTGAATAAGCACGCACCCCTTTGATCTGAAGGGGGAGTAAGTCAACCTTGATGGTATTCATTAGTTGTTCGTAATGAATTCGATTTTAAGTGGATACTGATTGCGATATCAATCATTAGGCGAAATAGGAGCCAATATTTATTCTCTCTGTCCCGTTCATCAATTTCGCTAGAGTTTCATTGTGACGTTGTATCTCAGACAGCAGAATCTATTTCAGAGGCGTCAAAGGGGAAGCTCACTGAAAACAAACCCCGAGAGACTATAAAAGCTTCGAACTCGCGACCTGTTCTTCCTCGTTTTGAGGACTTGCGCTTGAGTCCGCTGAATTGGAAGTCTGATTGACTCATTGCGTGAGTCAAGTTGTTCTCACCTCGAGCATGACGAGTGAAGGTCTCCTTCGGATGGGGAGAGAGAGGTTGTTGGGGAGAGAAGATTTCTGCTTCCCTTCGCTTTTGGGGAGGTCGTCTTAGTTCACCCTGTTCAGGCGCGAGTGAGCTTCCTTGTTCGTGCTAATTCTTCTGATAAAACAAAGATAATTTTTTATATTCTATCGTATTATATATAATCGTAAATAATATATAAATATTAAAATATTAAATCAATAACTCTTTTATTTTTTATTTTTTTATTATACTAAATTTTACACTAAACCACCGTTTGGTAACTATTCCCTCCACAAAATATAATACAACTATAGAGTATATATATAGTATAATAAAAATATATATATATATATTAAATACTATATGGCTATATTATAATAAATCCCCAGTATATTTAGTAATAATTCGTAATAAAATTTCTAGTTTAAAACAAGATGTCAAACCAATTATTTTTTTAATATATTTAACCTTATATTTTTAATAAACAATTAAAATTGATCTGAAGATGAAAGAAACAATCCTAGATAATAATATAACCAATGCAATATATATTATATGAGTAGTTATATATATATATATATAAAAGCTAAATAAATGGGCTAATACATCATACTATAAAGGAAATTAACTCGCCAACAAATGTAAATGAAATTACAAGAACAATACTGCATTGAGAAACAATTAAAGATGTATTTGGTCTGAATCTAAACGAAGACTTAGAAAAGAATTATGAAATTTAATTTTTATTTCAAAATCAATTTTGAAAACGGACTACTTGACGGCTACTGAAAATTAAAGGGTGAAGACGTAATATTTAATTATCATTATATTTATATATTAAATAAAATATACTATATTATTAATAAAAACTATAACTATATTAAAACAAAATAAAATCATATCCTAAATAATAGGATTTTTTTATATAAATATTTAAAATAATATATAATATCATATTTATATTTCTAGTATATTAAATAAAGTTTTATTACCCATTTTAAAATATATATAATATAGTTTTCCTATGTATTATAATATTACTCACTATACCTATACCTTATAAAAGTTACAAATTTATAAAAACTCACTATGTCCTGTATAGTATCATTAATCCCTCCCCTTATTCAAAATAAAAATACATAATAATAATGAAAGTAAAATAAATAGTATACCCTATACTAAATTTTTAAAAATATACTTACTTTTAAAGTCTGAAATGTTATATTGAAGTAAGAAATGTTATTTTTTTTATTAATTACATATTTATATTTACTCTAAATAATATCCTGCCTATATTAACATAATAAAAATACCCACCTTCGAACTAAGTTCTATAATGTGTACTAAAAACCCAAAGGAAAATAAAAAAAATAATAATTATATATAATATTAAATACTAAATTATATTTGTTAAAATATTTTATAAAAATTAGTTATTTAAGTTCTTGCCTCAACCAAATCCAAATATTTTTCGCAATATTATAACAATTCATTAGTAATAATAACCCTCCTTATTATATAAAAATATTAACAATTAAGCATGGCTTTATCATACAAAAATATTTTAATCTCCCCAGTTCTTAAGTAAATCAAACAAATATTATCCTAATTTTAACGATTAAAATTGTGTATATTTAAAGCGGTGTCGTCGTAATAGTTAGACCTGTAGAGGGGGGGAAAACCATAAGACATAGCTTGCAGCGTCATGTGCATTTTAACAGTAACTAATGAATAATAAAACAACATATATCACTGACAAATTACAATAATGGAGAAAGAAGCTACAAGCAAAATCTGATGAATTAATTTCTGGTCTACTTGTGGATGGAAAATGTTGTTCGACGCTCAGCCCTGTGTAAAACTAATTTGAAAGACTTAACTTCGCAGGGCTGTTGGGCGCTGGAACCCTCTCGTGCCCATTAATATACATCTAACCCATGAACAATATCGCTATTATCACCTAAGTTTGTATAATGTACGATTGACAGCCAGGCTGCAATTACTGCGGGACACGCGTGCTTACTCATTTTAAATACAATTTACTACATATAAATATATATAATTAGGATCTTTATATTTTTATGCAATGAAAAATATTTAAAAACAATAAAATATATCGGAAAAAATTTGATTTTTCGTCACATCTAAGCTCCACAATTAAGAAATCACTTGCAAATACACACATTATAGTAAAATGGAGGAGAAAAAAGAAACACCCTCAAGCAATCAATGGCCGCTTAGCCTATTTCAACATATTCCATGAGTAGCCTATGACCCATCAGGCCACGTGGAACCCATGCGCCCTGAAGAAATAATTAGAGGCGTTTATACCATTTTGCACTTTCCTACGAAATTTATGGGGAAAAGCTTTAAAAAGTCGTTCGATTATTGTCAATTTAAGCACAAATTTAGTAAAATGCTAACGAACGTTAGTAATTTCCAAATTTCTGGTAGGTTTGCAATTTCCCGTGCTTACGAATTTAGCAATGCTACGAAAAAATTGTTAAACAAACAAGATTGCCGGGCGTAGTAGTTCGTTGATTCATTCAATTTAGTGCATTGCAGTTGGACAATTGAATATCTTCCACAATCGATAACTCCATCACAATAGTGATCAATATTGATTAAAATCATTTGTTATTTTTATTTTTATTTCCAAAAACCACGTGCTCCATTAGAAAAGCTGATCAATATTTTTGTAAACAATCGGTCGATTATGCCCGAAATCGTGCTAAAACTGGATTAGCATTTCTTATCGAGCGTTAGCACAAAAGCAAAATGGAAAAAGCCGTTTTCGTTTTTGCAATTTGTGCTAACGCTCGATACGAAATGCTAATCCAGTTTTTTAGCACGAATTCGGGCATAATCGACCGATGGTTTACAAAAATTTTCAGCTGTTCTGATTGGGCACGTGGTTTTGGAATAAAACAAAATAAAAAAAACAAATGGTTTTTATTCCACACAAATAATTGATCAACTATGTGATGGAGTTTATCGATTTGGAAGAAATAATTTAAAGTTAATTTCATGAATAAAACATTCATAATCAAACGAACTACTACGCCGTGCCAAATCTTGTGTTAACATTTTTCGTAGGCATTGCTAAAAATCGGTAAGCACGGAAATGCAACCCACCAGAATTTAGGAAATTACACATTTTACATTAGCATTTTACATTCAATTTAGTGCCTATGCAATTGACATAATCCAGCGACGTGGAGCCCTTTCCCCTAATAATTAGATAAAAAGAAATAATAATGAAAGAATAAAAATACGATAAAAAATTACACTTTGAACCAAGACCAAAAGGAAACTAAGCTCATAGTGTATTCACAGTATGGTGTATTAATTATAAATGATCTATGCTAAGCTCGTCCAACAATACCAGGTCCAATGGCATAAATCCTGAATCAAAACACGCGGTATCAGGGTTGCCAGATGGTTTGGAGTGCTTTTAGCCACAGATTGGTTAAAAATTAGCCATATTAGCATATATATTATATATATATATATTATAATATAATATATAATATATCTAAATTAAACAAAAATATTTTATATAATATAATATATATATATAATATATAATGCACTGTTATGGTTTTGTTTCTCAGGAATGGAGTCAATTATTGGATGACTTTCGACATGGTATTTTAAAAAAGTTGGCACTTTTCCTCTATCAAATGGGAGAAGGTTTTCATTTTTATGATTAAGTTTTAAGTTATTATCAAAGGAAAGTTTAGAGAACTGTTAACACCCTTTTTTAACGTTTAATCTAAAAGTTCGGTTAGTATCGTCAATTCGCTATACTAGATTCAAGACTTCTTAATTCACCTAATTAGAAATCATAGAAGAAAATTAAAAATAAAATTTATCCTTGAAAATTCACATGTGACATTTTCTGGTACGCACGGATTTACCGCTTCGGGGTAAAGTATCATGATGAGGGAGTGTTGCAAGATAGGCCGCCTACGAAAAGATGCCGGAGATCAGTCATTTGAACCCATTTTTAAAGGGAAGAAAATGCCCAATTACCAATCAATCAGACAGAACATGAGACATTTCTTACTACGTGGTCACTTACCTATATAAAGATAGCATTCGTTAATAAGGTAAAGGAAGCGTGCGCGTTATAGCTTACTAGCAGATTGAACTACGATATTCAGTTTTAAAGGAACATATCCAATCGGTTGGGGCTATTTCGACAAAGAGTCCGATGAAGTTAAAGAAGAATTTATTTTTTATTAGAACTGAAAGCGCTTGACGCAAAAATCATTGAGAAAGCCATTGGACGATTTTGTCACGACCGAAGAACTTGATCCCGAGAAATGCATGGGCTTGGGTTTCGAAGGCTGTTCTACGATGTCTGGCCAAAAAGGAGGTGTCCAACCATATTGCGGAGTAAAAAAAAGCATTGTTCTTTCTTTGCTCTTCACACAAACTAAATCTAATAGTAAATGATTTGAACACAAACCAGAAATCCCCCAATACTGTGGGAACTATAAGGACATATAACGTTTTTTCGCGAGTCGGTCTTAAGAGAAAATTAATGCCAAACATCCCAAGCCTATGCCAGACCAGATGATCTGAAAAAAAACAAAACATTTAAGAGTTTAAGGAGCACTTTGTACCAATGATGCAATCATTAGAAACCTTTTCTATTGAAAATTACAAGAAAAAGCTGCTTTCAGTTGCATATTCAGCGGCATGCAAGTCGTCATTCATCTAATATATGGCTATATTATATTATATAGTAATATTGATCCTAATACGATATAAGTACTTGTATAATACTCGATGTGATTATAGAGAGCCAGGTTTGATAATAATTAGCTCTCCTACCCATAATCCAAGACCCATTATGGATATTGTCAAAAAATCTCACTCAGCATAATATTATACACATGGTTGTAGAAAATTAGTAATTATAGTACTATAATAGAGGTATAGTTTATAAAAGAAAGCTATAATAAATTGATTTGCCTACTCAAAATCAGAATTTTGACACGAGCCGCCAAATGCCTCGACGTGGTAATGACATAATAAACTGGGAACTGTAATCTGAATTATAATATATATATATTTAATACCTACTCATATATATATATGTTGGTATATATTTAATATAGGCAGCTTAAGTACATATCCTAATACCGCCCAGTATACATTAATACCAAATATCCTATAATACCATCGGTAAGTTATATATACCATATGTATAATACCAGCTTAATCGAAAAGTATTCCCTTAATTAAGTTTCCTATATATATATATATATATCTTCCCGAAGTATTATCATTTACCAATTCGGTTAGTGTGAAAACAACTATCGCCATTTAAACGTGTCGATTACCTGGATTTCTCTTGGTCTATACGGCTTTCTCCGCATGTGCTTGTGTAATAACCTGTGACCATAAATCGTGTATAAAACCACCCGCGTTAGTTTACTTGTTTCTTCTTGCTACCTAAAGTACGTCTCGCATTGACAAAGTAATACACTCCACACACATCACACCCACACATCACACCATCACACACATATATATTTTTCACACTATATAGCTAACTCAAACAATCGATGGATATAATATTAGTTTAATAATAGTAGAATAAAATATAGTGAGCTTCATTTATTATAAGTTATTATTATATATAAAATACTTAGAAGTACTAATATTAGTATATTATAATATAAAAGATAATGAAATACGCCATATATATACATTAAGCAATAATACTTTGTATATATATATATAGTGCTAATTTTTGTATATATAATATATAATATAATATTATATATATAATATATAAGGACCTAAAGAATAACTGTGTAATAGTAAATTCATGAAGTAATAACTAAAAATAGTATATTGGTTATAGTATATTCTCCCCATATAATAAGTCCTTATTTAATATAAAGTATAGGAGGACTGAAACCCTTATATTTATACCTTTATATATATATATATACCTCATCTCGTAGTAGCAGGCTCGTGAATCGAAAACATGGGGAGGCACTTCAAAATAATTAAAATGTTATATATATATAATATTATATAAATATAGGGGGGGGGGGGTAGGTATAAAAATAAAGGCCTTTTAGTAATATTAGATATATATCTATAACTTACGCCTCACAGCCTAATTATAGTACCTCAACCACTATAATAAAGTATTATATACTAAGTATATATATTATATATATATATATATATATATAGATATACACTATCTTATTTACCCATATATATTATTAACCACTCTATATCATTTTCTTGCCTGTCAAAAGTATGCAGTATTTTTTCAAAAATGTTTGACACAAACGATTTTAACGATAAGGACAGACACTCCAAAACACTCAAGATTTGGAACAATACTATGGTTTAATAATTCTAAATATCACCAGTCTTCAAATCTACATATCTCCCAGACAGCTATATATTGAAAAAGAGATCAGTTATCAGAAAAGACTCAACAACTTTATTACAATTGTTAAATTCTATAACTAATTTTCGGCCCATTCTAGGATTTCATCCGAGATTCCATGAATCGGCCAAATATAACCAAAAATATAGAGCCAAAATGTTCGAAAATAGGATTATTCCAACAGAATTATTAACAAAAAGGTAGAATATTAGTAAATTATTATCGTATTACTCTTCTTCTCCTCTCTCTCTCTCTCTCTCTCTCTCTCTCCGTTATTAATACCTTCATAATATAAATAGTATGATGGAGCCTCATATATAGCTCAAAACCCGAATATAAAGTGAGTGTATAGTAGTCAAACTAATCTGACTTATATCCCTATATATATTATTACATATTTATATTGCCTTCTAGTCATTCTAGTATCCACAGTGTCCCGAAATACCTTATTAATATTGACTTATAGAGAATACAACTACTATAATATAGATATTAATAGTGTCCTATTAACCTATATAAAGTATATAGTATTATATATATTTATCATGAATTTAAATAAGTTATTTTTATTTAATTTAAAAAAAAATAGTGTTCTTTTATTTTGTTTCACATATTATTGCAAACGCGGCAACTCTAATTATGCAGTAGAGTTGCCAATTTTGAGTACCCCGGGAGGATTTATGTATGACGTTCGCAGAGAAGGCGTGTGTGCTGAAAAAATCCTCCTCAAAATAGACAAAATAAGAATAAGGTTTATTTTCCTTTACGTTGCCATGACAACCATTTATATTGTGTCGCAAAGACAGAATATATATAATACGACTTTCTAATGGGGAGCACAAAATCAGAAATTGACCGGTTCCTTGCTAGTGATGAAATTTCTATGAAAAAAAAGAATGTTTCGAAGAAAGCTAATAAAATCGATCTTCACACTGTTAACAAATTAGCTCCTTGCCAGCCATGCACCACCAAGTGACATTTTAATTAACCATGATTTTAAGTAGTAAATAATTAGGTAAATCTTACATTTTACTTTTTATAACATAGTTGGTTTTTTATATTTTTTTTTTTAGAGGAGGGCCGGCCTCCTGTGTTTCTCCCGTAAAACCGGCCGCCTGATATTATAGTATAATATACTATATATATATATATATACTATATATATATTATATATATTAATATATATATATATATATATATATATTTATATGATAATATTAATATATGAATATATATATATATATATATATATATATATATTCTATATATATATTAAGTACTTAAATCTTATATATAATATATATATAGCGATATAGAGATTACTAATATAATATAGAATATACTGGTACTACGTAAAATAGACTAAATGTAGAAGACGACAGGTTTAACGGGCTGGCTATGGTGTACACAGATAATTTGTGTTTGACAATTTTGATTATTTTATTCAACAAGTAGTGAAATTTGCCTTTAACCCAAGGAAATTACTTTTTAATAATATCAATTTTGCAACTGCTTCTATATTGTGAAATTTCCATCATTGATATTATATTTGATATTCTGTTGTTTAATTAAAAAAATTTTTAAAATTAAATTAATTAATCATTTAATTATGATACAAATTTGTCTAGTTTTAAATCTCAACCTCTTATAAAATATTTAATATATATATATATATATATATTATAATATATATATATATATATATATATATATATATATATTAATAAATATTATATATATATATATATATATATATATAAATATATACTAAATAATAATAAAATAATTTTTTTAAAATATTAATTATTTAATTATCCATACAAATGTTTCTAGTTTAATGTCTTCTTTCTTATATATATATATATATATATATATATATATATATATATATATATATTATATATATATATATATATATATATTATATATAGTATATATATATATATATATATATATATATATATATATATAT
>JABUQX010017355.1:7500-18447 GCA_015478945.1 Trachelipus rathkii | reverse complement strand
GAGAAAAAATTCTCACCTTGCTTTGACCCTGGTGGGTACATATATAAAAAATAATTTTTTAGAGGATGTTTATATAGAACTATAGATAAATCAGAAAAAATTCTGAATCCAATCAAAATATTATACTTAATCATACTTTGCCATATGGCATATCACTTACTGACTTTTTCCTTCTCTTTCTTGCTCTTACTATCCTTGGTTTGGGAAACGGAGTAAGGGGAAATGGAAGCAACACTTATATATTTAAGTGATGATTAAAATTCTGAAATATTTTCCCAAATAATTAAATGTGTACAGTATCGGAAAGCCAGTCCATCATAAATTATCCTCCTAAACAGTCCAAAAATTTCTTATTTTATGAATTTATTTAATTTTAGTATTATTTATTTATTTATGTATTTATTTTTTATTTTTTTATTTTATTTTGCTATAAAAAGGTATCATGGAAAAAGACAATAAACTAATTTGACCACTGGTATAATGAAAATTAATTAGTGATAGGTCAAATATTTTAGAAGGATATTAATGAACATTTGTTTTTCAGCTGTGTGGTAATCAACAAACCTCGTATTCGTTTACCACCAGTCAAAGAGTAAAAGTGACTGATTCACAAAGGTTATTAGTGTTTAAGTGCAGTGCGTATCACGTAAGTGTAATGATGAATATTTGAATTGTGGGTGCATAGCCGCTTGCCTAAATCATCATTACGTGATAAACACTAATATAACAGACCCTCAATTGACCCCTCATCAAAAATATTTAAAAAGTTTAACGTTGATAATGAACTCGCCATTAATTCCGGATGGGTTACATCCCAATAAACGATTTTTAGAAGCCATGATGATGAAATATAGTGTTTTGTTTTCAATTAATATTGTTCGCCGTCGTGTATATAAATATAATTATCAATCCCATGGGAATTATCCTATCCCAGTTAGAAACCCTATGGACATTCATGACCTTGATATTACTGATCAAATCATTGAATCTTGTATGCATTAAGTGCCGCAGTCACAATATTCGGTACCAGATCACATTTCAATACCGTCCACACCTGCTGCACGAAAAAAAAATTATTCGTTTTTAAAGTAAAAATCCCCCATTGTCTCAGAAGATATTTTGTATTCAAATAACATAGTTCTATTAATAAACGTTCGAGAAACCTCATGAACCTTCCACTCTTTCTGATCTCACCTCCGATTACTGGAAATCTTTGAATTCTAAATCAATGTTAGATGAAATCCTTTTCCATAAAAATAAATTAATTGATTTAAAAATAGATAAAATAAATTAATTTAAAAATCCAGAGGAGGGGGTTTAGATTTAGTGGGGGGGGATGTGAGGGGGAGTGGAAACGCCCCTCATTCTTTTTTTTTTTGTTTTCATAGAGTAGAATTCATTGTTCAGAATGAACATGCTTGAATATATAAGGTTTTGTCTATTAGTTATATATATTCGAAAGTCATTCTGAAACACTTTTTATCTTATCCTTTTAATTATTGAAATCCTTAATAAGTTATTCATGTACTAATGTGTTTATATTTATTTGTTTTAGTCATTGTATTAATAATTCCATTTGTTGACTCTGAGTTTTTATGTAATATTTAAAATCAATGGAAATCTGAAATTTACGTTGTCCCCACAATCAATTAAGCAACTTAAGCAAATAGCCTGTATGCTTTAATATTCGTTGAAGTCACCACCTGTGGAATAAGAAGTCATCTGTTAAAGTTCTAAAAAGACGTTGACAGGTGAGTGGAAATTATAATGTCAAGGAAGTTACGTGATGTTATTTATAAAACTAATTTAATATATCATGAATGTATAAAGAAAAATACACAAAAATACTTACCATTTCCAGTTACTTCGTGGCTGAACTTCCTTATCCCCCAGTGTGTTAATTCATAAAGACCCCTCGCAGTCGGACTCTTCCGTATAGGGTGAGTACCTGCAAAACAAACTATTTATAAACATAATTAAAATTAAGTTAAAAAACAATATTGATCAAATTAAAATGTAAATGTAATGTTAAGAAATAACTTACACCATGATATTTTCCCCAGGGTCCCGTTGCTGGACTACCATTGCACATCCTTATTGTGGAGTCTTTATTTTGGATTCTTTATTGTGGGGCTATTATATAGCCGAATAGCATTGTACAGCTTTATTGTTGCGTTACATTGGCTCGACTTCGTTGCGGCGAAGTTTCTCAATAGCTAAACGTTAGAACTCTGAAAAATCACGTGACATAATAGATAATAAATATCATAAGTCTGAACAATTTAACGTGACCTAAAAATTCGCTTCCCCCACGAATTCATTGTATACGTGTGATAATATTGATAATGTGGAAATGAGAAACAAAAATGAACATATAAAAATTAACAGATAGTTACTGTAGAAATTTATGATTGGGATGAATAAACAAAAAATGAAATAGAATCAGAAATAATCTAAATTGTATTTTGTCATTATTATATAAATGAAATTTGTAGCCTTAAGTTAAATTATTCTAAAGTTACCACACTCCCTCGTTCTCCTCAGAATACTTTGTGTTTTTTTTTTGTATATAAAAACTACTTATTAGTTAAATATTAATACGCCCTCCTGTTACTTATATCAATAAACCTGGTTGGTCGTTCAGTATTATGACCTTTATGTAATGTGTAAAATTCTTTAATGTATAGTATAAGATTGTATAAATTTTCAAATAGATTAAAACGCTAATAGGAGTATGTGCACGTAAAAAATCAAATGATTTAAATCACCTGATTTTATTTTTTTGATTTTTTATAAAAAAAATCATATATATATTATGATTTTTTTGATTTTTTTGTTGTTTTTTTATATTTTTTTTGGCTATTACATCGTTTTATTATTCTTCAATAAACATAAGTGAAATTATAAATAATTAATTATTTTTAATTTCAATTCTCACTAAAACTATGTTAGAACGAGCAATGCAATAATAATAATCGGCAACACTGACTTTAGCATATTTGCTTCTATTGCTGTGAGCCTGTGACTATTGAGTGGGAACCTATTTATAGAATTTTCTAATCTAGGAATTCATTCTAGCAATTATTAAGATTAATAAATAAACATATTTATCCGTTAAATTCTGCCCAGATATTAAGTGAAATTTCACATAAAGTTATCTAAAGCTAATTGTAGATAGTGATGTTAGAGCATATGAACTTATAGCTATATAGTTTTTTTTCTTTTAAGTTCTAAACTTTTTAAATAATTAATTATTACTATGTAAGTTATTGATTAAGCCCTAGATGGTTTTAAATATGGAATTTTGTATAGTGCTATGTGTTTTAGACTTTTAATATTATACTAATGTTAAAATATTGACAAGCCCATAGGGTGTAATAATATGTTGTGGATATATATGTAGCATGTTTTTAGACTTTGTGTTATAATAATAATAATAATAATAATTATACTTAGAATATATGATATAACAAGCCCTATGGGATAGCTTGTGGGAATTTGATATGAACATGTTGTTTAGGTTATATTAGCTTGACTGGGACTGTCGAAGCCCATGTGGCTTCTTACTGCTTTATTTCTAATGTTCTAATATATTTTTGTATGTAACAGCTAGATATGTTAGGCCAGTATTTGAGGATTGTGTAAGGTTTATGTAAGAAAAGAATAGATATGCTGGAGAGAGTTCAAAGAAAAGCAATGAGAAAGATTTGTGGATAATTTCCAATTAGCTATGAGAATAATAATAAGTAAGAATTAAATATGTGACTGAGTGAATACAAGAATGATTAAAATTACAAAAATATTTCATTTAACGAGAATGTCTTAACCATTATTTCATGTTTTTTTACGATATTTTCAGCATTTACGCATTTATATTATAACAAATATAAAAAAATAACGTTCCCCCGAAAATTGTAAATGGCAATTTTCTCGTTTTATATTTACGGAAATGCATCAGATGCTTATGTTCCGTTTTAGGCGTATATCGATTGCATTAAATTGTTCCGATAATCGATTAATTTTGAACGGGATTATGCAACAATTCAATTGTTCAAGAATATAATTATGAAATGTTTGGATATAACCATAAAAAAAAGAAAAAAAAAATTTGGGCAACAAATTTATGTAAATTAATAAAATTATAAAAATAAAATAATAAAAAGTAAATTTATAATAACGAATAATATTAAAATAAAATAATAAAAAGTAAATTTACGTTTACGTATATTAAAAAAAAAAAATTTGCAAAGAATGTTGAATGTAATAATAATTAATAATAATAAAATAAAATAATATAAATAAAGTAATAAATTTTTTCTTTATAAATAAAATAATGAAAATAATATAATAAATATTATTTTATATATATTATTATAATATATATTAATATAATTATATATATATATATATATAAAATCTAATAATATTATAATAAGATTATATAATAATAATTAGGCAAAATTTAAAAGATTTGTGACCAGTTAAAAATTTAGAGTACGAGTTGAAACAAGCGCGTGAGTCAGAGTATTTAGATCAGACTCGCAGCTGATGTTTCGTGAGGCGATTGAAGATTTCTATATATATAAATATATATATATATATATATAATAAATATAATAATATATATATTATTATATTAAATATATATATAATATATATATTAGATATTTCAGGCCCATTAAGAGGCTCGAGACGACGGGAACTAAGATGGGGGAAACATATTTCATCATACCCTGTAGTGGAAAGGTCGAGAAACCCCCGCGACACCTCAAATACCAAAAGAGAGGGTGTTCCGGAGACCCTCCCCGGAGAGGGGAAAAAATAAGTTCCTACCCTTTCGTTTCCCCGGAAGCAGAGAGAACCACTTGGTACTCCTCATCAGGGCATGTCTACCCTTGGATGGTACCATCAGTTTATTAAAATAAAAATATTTATTTGTAAAAAAAAAAAAATAAAAAAAAAAATAATGGGTTACCCATGACGTGAAACTCGTACACCATATACTAAACAATTACCAGTATGAGAGTTAGAGCTGAAAGCAGTTAGGAATGTTTTTTCATTGATAGAAACGCAATTATCTTGTTAATGTGGAGCAGTGCTCACTATAGTGATCAGTATATTACTGATATTAAAACGATAAACATATAATTTACAAAATTGATATCCAAAATTTTATTCGAAGTTAATTTTACAAATTGTTGTATATTTTAAGTATTATAATTATTTTCAATAAAAAATATAAAAAATAACTGCCACAAAAAATTTAAAAGGAGACTAAATTCTCATTTTTTATTAAGAATATCCAAAGTATGTACATTTAGTTATATTTTTTAACAAAAATATAAAAAAAGTTATGAAAATTTAAATGCTAAATTTCTTATTTTTAAAACTACTGTATATGCACTGATCAGTGGTTTTGGTAATTGAGTGAACTTCACTAGTCCAAAGTAGACGAAGACTGCATTAAAACTTTAAATATTTAATGTAAAAAAATGGTTTTAACAAATTATTTAATTTTTTTTTTTTTTTTTTTTCAAATTTTATATATTTTAATTTTTTTTTTTTAATAAAAAATAAATAATAATATTCCAAAAATAATAAACACAATTAGGTAGTTTCGGATCGTGTAGGATGAATACGCGTAAATATGGAGTATTTAAAATCATATTTATTTACAAAAATGATTTAAAAAAATTATTTTTATAAGTTTTTTTTGTACTGGCATTTTACTATTATATATTTTAAAGAAAAAATATAAAAATAACGTTTCCAAAAATTTTAAACGGCTAAATTTCTCATTTTTATAGGGATAACACTATAAGTTTTTCGCATAGAGTTTTTGTTTCCTGAAAGATCTTGCGAAATTGATTGTTAGCATCATTGTGCAGACCTTGAAGTTCTCTGTGTAGCAGTAGCCATATTTAAAGAAGATTTAAGATCAGTGTTTATTTTTTGTAAGTGTTTACTAAGTGGTAGTCCAACTCCGAATACTTCACGTTTGACGAGTAAGGAAAGCAAAAACTGTGGATGTAATATACCACTTTTTAGCAGTGCTACATCTCGAGAAGCATCTGTACCTCTCGAGTTATAAATTGCATCTAAAGAGTCTAATACAGGCATTAAAAATTAAAAGAAATCATTCATAGATTGGTATCTTTCAATTCAGCATGTGGTACAGTGTCTTTTAAAAGTTTTAACTTTCATTGAGAATTCTAAATTTTTGATTTCTTTACACAAAATGTCTTTTCATGGTGGTGAACTAAAAAAATCATGTACTTTTGCAATGACTTCAATGCAACATCGAATTCCTACGACTTCACAATACTTGGACACAATTAAATTCAGTGAATGAGTTTAATTGCAAGTGGATGAATCCTAGAAACGTGTGCTTGTACTCCGTTGAAGGTACCCTGACATTGCTGCAGATCCATTATATCCTTGACCCGAAGATACACTGAATCGTTGCCTAAACAATCCAAAATTTTTGAAAATTAGATCAGCCAGTCCTGTGCCTGTTAAATCACATGTAGGAACAAAATTTAGAAAAACTTCACATAGTTTCTCATAGTGTCTCCGTATTAATATATCTTGCACAAATGGAAACTTGCTCAATGCCGGAGATATCCGAAGTTTCATCTACAAGAGCTGCAAAACATTTAGGCTTGTTAACAGTGTCAACCACTTGCCTCAACAAGATAGCATTGCATGCTTTTATTATGGGATTTTGAATTTGTGAACTAAGATATTTATAACCCTCTCCCTCTAAAGAAGTCTGCAGATTGACATCACCTTTTGCTCTATACCGTAGTATTGCCCGAGAGTTTCCTTCATTATTCTTTGGTTCTTCTGACATAGATATTTTACCAGAATCATGATGATCAAGAAGTGCCAATTCTTGCCGGCTACATAGTAATAGTTTAATTTTTTTGGAAGATGTCATTTTGTGTTCTCTAATACTTGTTGTGCCTTTCCAGGCTTTCCTTAATTATTCTGTTTTGAATTGACAGTTCAGGCTTTTCCCACGCTTACTCAAAACTCTCAGAATCAATAACACAATCCATATGGGATTTTAACGAAGCATGGCTCGTAAATTTTTCAATTGCATTTTTCCAGTTGAAGAAACCTTTCATAACGAAAGCGCTAAGGGCCTGTGAATTAACACCAGCCCCTCCTCTAGAATATACTACACAATATTTGCAGTATGCACTGTTTTCCATCACCGAATATACTAACCAATGAAAGCGTTTCAGCCAATGATACTGAAAGCGAAGCACGTAGGTTCTCCTTTCTTCATTTTCTGTAGTGTGTGCTTTTTGTGTGTGTGTTCTATACATTGTCTAAAATTTCCCGTATTTCGCCAGAAGTTCTTTGGGAGAGGTTCTGGTTCATTCTCCACAAATGTGAAACCTTCGGGTACTAAAGTATGAAAAGGTTCTGTATCTTTATAAAAGGCACTAGAAATTTCCTTAGCCCTCCTTTTTGCCTTATTAAAAATTTGCCTAAGGAATTGCTGCTGTTATGACTTTGTTAATAAATATTAACACAGGAGCCATAGTTACAAAAAAATAAAAATAAACGCAGCTTAAATAATAGTAATAGTAATAAAATAATAATAAAAGATTTTAATGGCATTAAAGACGATATAGACAAGAGGCTTTGCTATTTTCTTTTAAAATAAAAAAAAATAGGGAGGAATACATAAGAAACACCAATATGCCACACTATTAAATATGCCACTTAACCCTAAAAATAACTAGTAATAAAATATATAATATATATTATATATATATATATAAAGTATTATTTATTAGTTATATATATATTATAATATATACTATATATAATTATATATAATAGTATATACTATTATATAAATATATATATATATTCATCAAAAATAACGCACCACAGGATATGCTAAATTTTTGAAAATGTTTTGTGTAAATGAAATATTTATAGTTTTTATACAGAGTATTTATGTGAATTCAAGTCTAATACTTCACAACTACCAAACTGTGCCACCATGTAGTGTTTACCTAATATTTCTTATAAAGATAACTAAAAAAAAAAAAAAGTATAATAAAGAAAAATAAAACAAAAAAAAACAAAACTGACGGTGACGTCTTTAGGAATAAAAAGTTACAGCCTCAAAGTTTTGAATTTTCCTATAGGATTTTAAAAAAAAAGTATCCCATTCTTAAAGGATAATAGGTCCCAAATTTCATTTAGCATCTGAACAGCTTGTGTTTGAAAAATAGGATCTATTCATAATCTATAGTTCAGCAAAACAAATTGAGTGGGTGCTGGATCTGCAAAAATGAATGTAATTTTCCAGATTGGATGTATTCAACGCAAGGATTTCATATCAATAGGTAGAACATGGTAAATCCATTCTGTAAGTAAATTGTTATATCATTTACAACACTCTCTTTTGCTTTTACCATGCATATTAACATATTTAGTGTTATGTGCAAGTTTTAGAATTCTTTAAAAATAAAATACAAAATCAAATGAAAAAAAATGCATTAACCATGAAAATAGCAATGTCAAAATTATTAAAAACTTTATTAGAGATTAAAAGAATATCACTGAAAGCATTTTCACTTCAAGATTTCAAAAAATGCTATGGTTTTAATTTTTGACATCAAAAATAGGGATATTTGATGTCAGAGCAATTTGGTTGCTGTCTTTGGGGGTTCAATCTATTTTTGTATGTTGTTTTTAAGTTTACTGTAAAATTGACAGCCTATCATGTCAAGTTGGGCTTTTAAAGAGAGAATTTTTGTTTGTTAGAACATGATGGATGTGTGTGGATGGAAGTCATGAAAGCTTCATATTTCATGGTTTCTAATTTCTGAATATTTGATTATGATATTGTGGGAGCCCAGGCAGGTGATGCCTAATTTAGGAAGGATGGATGTATTGTTTTTATACTGTTGTGACAGTTTCTTTATGTTGGCCAAAGTTTGTTCCAGTTAGTGTTTTTGGTGCATTTAATTTGTGTGATTCTTGAAGTTATATTGTAGATGGGAGGGGGGGGGTTATGTCAAATGTGTATCAGAGGTCAATTTAGCAATGAGTGTACTTTTTCATCATGCTTAGATTTTATTTGTTTATGGTTTAACAGTTTTAAACCTCTTGTGCCATGCAAGCAAGACAACATTTTTTCCCATGCACTTCAAAATTAAAAATAATTTTGGTATATCATTCTATAATTTTTATATTTATTGCCTGAATATTGTATCTATCAGCTTGTTTTAAACAAAGTAATTTTTTGAATTTTTTTTTTAGAAACTTAAAACAAAGCTCTCTGTAAGAAATACACACACAACTCCTTCACCATGACCTCATTCTTCATGTTTTGTTTTCAATAGAAAGGCTTATTCCCATTGCCCTGATCACATCCCATTTATTGGACCAAACATTATGACTATTAAACATTTCAACTTCATAACTTTTATAAAACTTTTTTTATCATAAACTGTCAATGTAAATATGGATTCAAGAAACACTTTGTTATTGTTCCTTTGTTAAAGAACTTTTAATGCATTTTACAATATTTAGATATCATTATATCCCTGATACTATTATAGCAACTTAAATTCCTCCAATGCAATACTATATTCAAATTGTGTTCTATTAGTGTATTTTGTTATTAAATTTAAATCTATTTACAGCTTTTTAAATGATAAAAAAATATGAAAATATTTCATATTATAAAATTACTAGTAGGACCTTTATTCTTCAGAGCTGAACTGGAGATAATCTTTTGATACAGCTAATATATATTTTGATTTTTTTTATATATATAATATATATATATATATATATATATATATATATATATATATATATATATATATATATATATATATATATATAATAATATATATTATATATATATATTACTATATATAGATATTATATATATATATATATATATATATATATATATTTATATATAATATATATATTATTATAATATATATATATATATATATATATATATATATTATATATATATATACTCCTTCTACTAAACTAATTTTAATTCATTCCTAAAAAACCACATGATAATGATTATTTTAAAATACAAACAACTCGATTATATAGTTTTATTCTGAATTGCATTTAGTTAAATTTAGTTGATAGTTGATTTTAAAATTTTTATTATATTATTATTTTTAATTTGAGATGGGGGGTGGTGTTAGAATGATGGAGAGAAGGAAGAGAATGGAAGGTGCCCTGCCTATTATATACAAGCATGATTTGGTTTTGCGGTGTGTGGTCTGAATTCTGAATGAGTTTTAAGAGAACTGCGATAGAGGGATTTGGGCAGGGTGTGTAAAGGAGGGGTTGGAAAATAAACGCTAATAAAAGTGAGCCTTATGGTTGTGAAGTGAGGCCCAGTCCTCGCGTGTGAAGTTATGTTGCGGATTGGTTGGAGCAACTGGGACAAATGTCTGAGTTTTAAAATATTTAGGATATATGTTTATGTGAAAAGGGAATGGATTGATGGTCAGAGATGTAATAGGAAAGTTGTGAATGTAGAAGGTGGCTGTTGCACTTAAATCCTGGCTGAGATGTTAAAGGGACTAAGGTTCTTGAATGAGCCTAGGGGTCTTACAAGAGAGATGTTGTTATCTGTTTTTAATGTAATAGTGTGAAAATTAATGGTTTTTAAGGAACCAAGAGGATATATACTAAAGCTACAATGTGTTAAGATGGATAATCTTATGGGTTGTGTGTTAGGGTGTGAGGAGAATTATAAAATGAAGATTGAACTCATTAGGGAGTTGTGAGGTATGAAAGAAAGGAGGTTAAATGAGAGAATAAATGAAGGTACATTGAGATGTTGGTCATGTGGAAAATATGGATGATAGTCGGTTGGTTAAGCGGATGTGTAGTGGTAAGTGTTGTTGAGAATTTCGACTGGCTGGGAGATCG
>JABUQX010017355.1:0-2500 GCA_015478945.1 Trachelipus rathkii | reverse complement strand
CATTGATCAAATATTATTAAAATTCAAATATTATTTTTATTCAAACTATCACTCCTATTTATGTTAATAAGATAAATTATCATTAAAATTATTATCTTTTATACATTGGGTCATCATGTTTTGAAAGAGAAAGAAAAAAAAATGGTTAAAGTAAAGTATATTTATGACAAATATTTTTAAATAAATCTCTAGTGGTTACTTAATGGTTTAAATGTTTACTTACTTTACTTACTATTTATTTACATGATGCTTCTTAAATTGTATGCGACTCCAAACTTAGGTACTCTAAATTTAATTTAATTAGAATGCCATAAGTTGAAGTAGTATACACTTACTCGCTTTATTTCTAAGGATGTTCTTACCTTTTGAATCAGCTTTTCGATATTGAACGATTTTGCTTTTGTGGATCAGCTTATTTGTTCTTTATTACCGGAATCACACTTCCTTCTTCTAAATCTATCTTCTTCATCCTTTAATCTTTAAACTGTCAACGTATTGTTTTCAAAGAAAATTGTTTTCTTTCTTATTTAGTCTACTTTATTGGAAGATTTTAGCTTCAAACAGAGTTAGAGAAATAAGAGTGGAATCATTTTTCCGAGATTTTACAACTCTATTGCCTTTCAGAAGGGTAATTGGCTTATGCTTGCTTCCGCAGCCTTCCTAGGGCCTCTTAATTCTCCTTCTCTTGCTGTCAGCATTATGTCTTCTTATGACCTTTTAAAGTATTGAATCAATGGTTCTATCTTTTCTTTCCTAAAGATGTTTCGACTTTACATAACTTTGGATACACAGGTTCTCTTACTGGTCTAACTACCTTTGTCCTGAATCCATCCATATCTTTCCTTATATTTTTAAAGTTTATCAGATTAAATCGATGTAAAGTTAGTTCCTATATGTATGCGTTTTAAAGTATATCAGTAGAAGATATTTGCGAAATTAAGAATTATTGCTATAAACTTCTTTTGTTATTATTTGGTTCCTCTTCCATTTGAAGCAATGTATCTGGATAGTTGAACGTGCACTTTCTCGTATCCTTCAACAATGTCAAATTTCAGATTAGTAAGTTCTGATGTTCCTATTTATCCTGTAATTTCTTGTTGAACTTCTAATCAAAAAGTTTCTTCTATGTTACCTTAAGTATTAAATCTATCATTCTTATATTCCCAATCAATGTGTATTTGATCCGATGGATAAAACTGAATAAACTGTAATCTGGTTCTCAGTCTTTAAGATTAATTGATTCGCTGAATAATACTGAGAGGTTATCATATGAAGAAAACTCATATATCATTATTTTATATATATATAGAGGCTTTCTTCATATTGGAACCAGACAGTTGACTGATGTGCTCATTCTATCCCTTTTGGATGAGTTTTCTTTAAAATTTATCATTTTCATTCTGTTATTTTCGTTTAAGCTTCATTATTTATACTTCTACTGTGTCCAACATGAGCGTTATTTTACGATAATCTCTCCATCTTGCCTGTCCTTTTCCTCGTTAAGCCAGGAGGATAAATAACAGACTACATAAAGAAATTATTTTCAATAATCTTCTTCATGGACTGATTTCTCTATTTTCGGATTAACTTCTTTCTGTCTTGAAGGTTTCTTTAATTATTAAAAGTATCTTAACGTGTGATCTGCTGATATCGTTCTTTATTGGTGAAATTCTGCAGGGTTTTGGTGATATTCTGTATAAATTTAATATGGCATTTTCTTCTAAATGGTTCTCTATGCATCATGTGTTCATTCCTATTTTCTTATTTTATATTGCAACCTGCATTTCTTTGCATTTCTCCGATCATCACTAAATACCATGCACCATCTCTTGTGTCGCCTTGAAAGTTCAAAACTAGAGTTACATCTCTTGGCTTTTTAACACCTTTACCAAATTTGAAATCGCATGTAAGGCCTTATACATACAATCTCTTGGATTTTGTTCTTTCTTTGTTCACAAAGATAGGCGGTTGGTATGATCAGATGAAACTTTTGATTGATTTGCGTAGTCAGCTTCATGCTTGTATTATATAGAGAGTTTTAGAGTTGAAGTTACTACTTCGATAAGAGTGACAATGGATATTTGTCAACAGTCTTTACCTCCACCTTTCTCTTTTCCACAAATATTTAGCTTCCTTCTATATATCAATCAGATGAGTCTGAAGAACTTCGTGTCCTATCAGAATTAGAAAAGCTGGAAGGCGAGCATTGTTAATCTCTGTTCCCTTAGAAGATATTCGCTTATGCTTGAAATGCAGCTTCCACCGGGCAATTCCAGTTTTCCTCTTCTGCTATTAACTCTGTATCTTCTGCTCAATGCGCGATGATACTTGCGACTTTTAAGATGGTGGACACTTAGACGTCATGGTGTCATTAACGCTTACCCTAAGTACATTAGAGTTGTGCGATGAAGTTTCTTTACAGAGACTCATCAATTTGGATCAGCGTATTTTCCGAATTTCCTTTATCTCGTACTTCATACGTCTACTCTTTCTTTTCCAA
>JABUQX010017354.1:15000-31553 GCA_015478945.1 Trachelipus rathkii | reverse complement strand
TGTTCGGCGACATCATGAGTGGAATTCATCTCCACCACCCACTACACGATCTTTAGCATTGACCGACCGGATAAAAGCTTTGGTCCCATCACGAGATGGGCCAGGAATCAGAAAGGATTTTCGGCCCAGATGACACATCCTTCTTCCAGCTGCAGCCACGGAATTACGCTTCCCCCGACCGACCCTCACCTCGCTGTCCAAACTTGTCCTTCCTGACGACCCTCAGTTCTCAACCAGTCTCTCCTCGTCCGTCAGGTCCACGCGTCTTCGCTGTTTAAGTGAAATGGTTGAAGGAAAAAGGTTCAGAGGTTTAACAGAGATTTGAGAATGATTTTTAAGATTTTTGTTTTTTATGCTTTTTATGTAAATACTTTATTTTCTGAATATGAATATAAGTTACAAACAAATCGTTAATCCAATGTACTTTAGGTTGACTGATGATTTTTACATTTAAGTACTCTATATGAATTGGTCATCAACTTAATTTTGAAACCCAGTAACACAAAAGCAACATGCGAGGTCCAAATTAACGATGATTGATTGCATGGCCATAATGTACAGATATTGTTTTCTTGTTATAAAGATTCATAGACATATAGTTAAGTAAATTATATCCGCTCTATTAAAGTGACATAAAAAGACTTTTAGTGATTCCTATTTCTTGAGTATTTGCTTGACTACTACTCACACAATATCAAAAATTACAATTTAAAAACTTGTAGAATGGTACATCGTCTTTAAATCTCAATTATATCCATTTTGGAATTTCGCGGCTTCCACGCGGTAATTATTATTCCTATACTTATAAATCTCTTTTATCTGGCCTGATTCTTCGGACAAATTCTGTCAAATCCTAATTTCAAATTTCCTCAATACTCTTTCATTTTTTTTGCTTACCTCTTGTCACGGTACACAAATTTTAATACACACTTCATACAAATTTTTCGCATCTTTAGGGGACATCCCAGCAACCGCACCCATCATCGCTATTTCCTATCAATCCTAAGGAAAAAGGCAATTTTTTTTGAAGAGTACGTTATTAGCTGATTTTTAATTTGTGGTGTTTGACAGTCAAATTTATCTGACATTTTTATAACCTAACTGTCTTTCTCATACCACGATACTAAAGGTTGCATGTCTCTAAGAATTTAGAATCTTTTTATGCTAATAATTTCAGTAAAGAACTATTCATCGAACGTTCTGTAGTTAGTATACTGATACGGTATGAATATAATCATAATTTGTACTTTTTTGAAAATTATAAAAAAAATATATTAAAATAAAAATGTAGAAGATACAGGGTTCTGCCAATCTTTTGTGCTCTATATGGATTTCCAAGTCATCATACTTCATCATTCTACACCTGATAATAATAGTTATTCAGAAGTAATGTTGTATTTTGAATACATCTTTGTGGAGATGGCTTCAGCAATCAATATATAACGGTTTCTAGAAGTTTCATCCCCATTGATATTATTTGTAACGGTTTTGACTGACTATGAGAAAGTGAAAGTTTTCATGTGTTTTCGATATAGAAAAACGCAATTATAAGAATTGAAAATTTATTAATAAACCAAAAAGTAAAAATATTTATTATTGATTATATTATTTATATATGTATATATAATATTATATTATATTATACTATTTAATTATATATATATTATATACTATACGTTTTGGGTTGTTCTCTTTCATATATAGACTAGTATAAGTATATATATTATATATTCTATAAAAACATAGTCATTTATATTATATCTTAAATAAACTCATTAGTATAGTATACGATCTAACTGGTGGGATGTAATATATATATACTCATATATATATATATTATATTAACATATATTATTTATTGTTTATATAATTATACTTAATATATATATATATGTATATATTTATATATTATATAATTATATATATATATTATATATTATATATATATACTACTGATACTATAATATATATATATATAGTTGATATATATATTATATTAAATATATTTATAATTATTATTTACTTTCATATATATACATATATTCACTATAACTTGTTATATATGGATATAATAGTATATCATAATATAAATAATTTTTAACTTGTTTGTTTAAAATCGAATAAATTTTTCAATTTAATTAGGCTTTTTTCTTCAAGGAACTTCATTCTTCTTCCCATCATCAGCTTTGTTATAAAACACAAAACCGTTATAAAAAAAAAAAATACCTATGCATATCCATAGGGGATAACTTTCTAGAGAACCTTAGTATCTTTTTAGATCTCCTAAACGATCTCCACCCAATGTTTATTTAAAATACATTGAGCTATTTTCGGTCGTTCTGAAATGGACATCTCTCGCTCCTATTATCTTGTACGACGCAGTGTGGCTGACTTTGTCCTGGCAAAATACTCACAATACATAAAATTCATTCGACAAACAACAAAAAAAACAAAAATTAAGCTGTTTCTTATTTATCAAAAAACTACTAATTCCTAACTAGAATGTTGAAACTTTTCCAAGAAACTTATATATTCGATAAAACAGTTCTCCACAGTTTTATTAAAATTTACACTGATATATATATATATATATATAGATATGATTAAAGTTGTTTCGGATTTTTTCTTTTTTTTCAATCTCTAAAAAAAGGTATATGGGAAAAACAATCATTAAAAAAATGATGCTAATACATTCTACAAAGTTTTTATTTAAATGTATCTGATTATATTGGGTTATGCATGATATGAAGTGATAACGCTTGAAATTTCCAAACGCTTTATATTTGGCGGTGTTTGTTGGCCCTCAAAGAATTATTTTTTCCCCCATAGATCAGCTGCCTAAAAAAAAACATTTAAAGATAATTAATAACAATAATGAAACTTACCAGAAACTTTACAAATTGAGTGCTGCAAGATGCCACAAAGTTTTATTTAAGACTATTGTCTGAGTTGTAGTTGAAGTTAGACCAAGATTGAGTATATGACCTTGATATTTTTTATTTCAAAATTCTTTTGGAACAAACAGATTTTGCAAATCCGATGCTCACCATTTTTTAAATTTTTTATATTTCCAAAGTAAATGATTATCCTTATTACGTCCACACGAATATACAAGCACCGTTCTCTCTAAATTTAGGAATGAGCGTGTATTGCGCGGAAACTCTCGGGAAAAGTTTCAGATATTGACCTTTTGTCTCGGGGCCCGGCTTTCCTCCTTCGAGCGGATTTTGTCTGGATCTTTCTCGCCTGCATTGATCAGCCGCCTTTACAGCGCTTCCTCTTCGGTCGTCTTCACGGCCGGAAGCTATTCCACTCCCGGATATCAAGGCCGAGCTGTTACCCATACGCGAAATCAAGCTTTTCCCTCTATTCCATCGAATCTCCTCGCGTTCTTCGTTAAGGGCCTGGCCTTCCACCAACGCTCACTACAGATCAGGCAGACAGTTCGAGTCATTTCTTTTCAAAACCTGTATATGCACACTTCCTAGGCACTTTCTCGACCGCCCGGTCGCGGCCACGCACCACAGCCACATCCTGTCATCGAACCTCACGGAAAAATTACGAACGGTATCCATCGTCAAATTTTAAAAAGCCCATGCCCCTCTGCCTCCACTGTGCCGACTGGAACACGAGAATTGATTGAAAGCGTTGCCAATTAGTTCTCTATAGGGATTCGGTCTTCCACTCCCCTTAAACAGATCCTGCAACTCCACTTCGGCAGAGCTGGTTATGGAACCACCCTTCGGTCTTCCGCTTACCCGTGACTTTCTTGGTTGACAACACTAGTCTCCCCTGCGATTCCTATTCTACGTTTCTCGTCTGCAAAAGAAATGCCTTCCTCACTGGGAACGCCTACTCCAAACTCTTCTGCAACATTCAATCTTATATTCCTCTGACCCCTATACTTCTTGTTTTCATGTTTTCTTCCTTTGACTGCCATAAAAGGCACTTCGTTTCGCCCAAGTACGAAGGTTCCCCTTTCCGGCTTCCTTGCGACGTTCACCAACATCTCTTTTCTTTCCAACACCGACCAGGCTACGAGAGGAAGTCATTTCCCATTGAATAGATTTAAACCTGCCTGTTTTGGATCAGAACTGTCCGATGACATTGATCTTGTTCCTCCTTCTCCAGGTGTCTTTCCTGTGTCTCATACTCCGGTTCCTGAATCTACCGTTCCGGTTTCTTCTTCTTCATTACCGTCCAGATTTCTAAGTCTTCTGACGTGCCTTACCTTTCCCCATCGGTTGCCATCTACTTCCTAGTATCGTTACCTCAATTCTTCCGACTCACGGGACTTTGGCACCTCAAACCTAAAAGTACTGCCTTACGACGGATACTCGATTACCCCTCTTCAGGTTTGTTTTCCGGCTCAGCCCTGCACCTTTTCGAGATATGGCAGACTTCGGGCACCTCAATAGTATCCTTTGTGATCTGTCCTCGACCCGCCATCATCTCGAGGTAGGGGGAAGTAGCTGTAGGGGTCGCCCGCGCGTTCACTGACTTGTTAGGTTGTTGGTTATTAGTGCTGCTCTGTATGAGCGTTAATCTGTTGTGATGGATCCTGTTTCAGTTTGTTTTTTAACTAGCTATTTTTATTCGTTAACTGTGATAGCGTGTAAAAAGGGCATCTTATCCTTAGGCGCTCCTCCTAGCGGGTTTGCCCATTCCTATTGGTTTGTTTTGTGTTGAGGCCGTCTTGTAAACTCTCCTTGTTAGCGTTCTCCTTTTTGAACCGACTCTGTCGCAGTTCTTCCTTTACTTCTTGTAGTTCTTCTTTTGCTTTTTCCATACATTTGTCTTTGTATGTTCCTTTATCATTTCCGTAAACTAACCTAATCATTTATTTCGCTTCTAATTTTTTCTTTTTCTTCTTCCCACAATTCCCAAAAACTAATGACGTCCAGCGAGGTCTACACTGCCGCTACAAATGACGGGGTCTTTAAGTAACCTTTCATTTACACAGGGATATTTTTAATATTAAGAATTACACATAATGTTCATATCTGCATCATTTGGATTAGGCGAAGGAAGTGGCCCTCTCTAGTTTTTAGTTGATTCTAGTCGCATTTATATGAAAATTTTTAGTTAACTCTGTCCTAGTTTCATATGATCGATCAAGCCTAGTTGAAATCAAACATTCTTAACTGTAAGATATTTTATCTCGAAACAACCTCTTTGGATATCGTTATAATCTCAATTAGTTTGGTGCTAAAAATACCAAAACAATATCTGACAATAATTAACTATTACATAGATTGTTTATTTGATAATACTGAAGATTTCTTGTAACTACATATTAACTATAGTTGTATTCCAAACTCTGCTCATGTCTCCAACTCACTCTTTTTATGATTGTTTATTTTTATTTACTATTACTCAAATTGTAATTTGTTTTCCTTTTACATCAGTCTCTGTTTAAACCCATTTTCTGACTTCATATTTGAGAACCCCCTGCACTCATACGGAGGTGTAAGGTGTACATAAATATAATAAAATATATTAATATACATTAATTTATATATATTTTTTATTTAGTTACCAAGACAAGAGACTCCTCCAGGGGTAATAGACTTGATTCTTCCAACCTGTATACATACTACACCAATTATTAATTAAATCTGTCGATTATATAATTTTCTCTATCGAGAGCAGAATAGAGATACGAGAGAGGAGAGAGAGAGACGAAGAGAGGAGAGGAGGAGAGAGAGAAAGAGAGGAGAGAAGAGAGAGAGAAGATGAGAGAGGAGAGAGAGAGAGAGAGAGAGGAGAAGAGACAAGAGAGAGAGTGGAGAGGAGAGACGAGAGAGAGAGAGAAGAGAGAGAGAAGAGAGGAGAAGGAAAGATGAAGAGAGAGAGGAGAGAGAGAAGAGAGAGAAGAGAGAGAGAAGAGAAGAGAGAGGAGAGAGAGAGAACAGAGAGAGAGAGAGAGATGAGCGAGGAGAGACGGAGAGAGAGAGAGATGAGAGAGAGAGGAGTGGAAGAGATGACGAGAGAGAGAGAGAGAGCAGTAGAGGTATATAGAGGTAGGCAATAACGCACTCACACGATGAAATCACCTCCCATTTTGCGGTATATGGTGTGTGAGGTCTCCCATGACCATGACATTTCAGTGCCTGAGTGTGGATATGAGACGAATGAGAGAAAGGCAAACCATTTGCCTTTCCTCTTGCGTTTCATATCCACACTCATCGTCCAGACAGCACCTTATATTTCCCCATACTATACACATACTACATCCACACCCCTCAATCTAGACAACATCTTACAGACATCTCTATCCCTGTATATCGCGTGTGGGGGAGAAAGAAATGAACACAACGTATGTTCTGCGTGTTTATATATAAATATTAGATAGAGAGAGGTAAGAGGAAGATTCAGTTACATTATAATATAATATAATAATTATTATATTATCTTATATATACATATTTAACATTCAAATATAAATTCTATATTATTATCAAATATACGTATTATATTATAATCATATATATATATATATATTATTAATAAATATTATTATATATATATGATAGAGAATGTTATTATTTTAATATAATATATTAATATTATATATAATAATATTACTAAGATATATATTTCTTATAATATATATAGTTTTATATATAAATATAGTATGATAAAATTAAATATATATATAGGATATATATTATATATATATATAATATATATATAGATTATATAATATATATTATAAATATAATATATAGAAATATATATATATAATTATAATTATATATAATAATTTTATATATAGATATATAAAATAATTTATAATACTTATATATATATTATATATTATATAATATAGTATATAGTATATATATATATAGTTAATAATATATATTATAAGATTATAATGAATAATATATATATTATATCTATCACATAATTATATTTAATATATATATATTAATTAATTATATATATTATATATTTATATATATAATATATATTTTATATTAGTTATTATTTATAATATCACAACAAAAAAAAAATCATGTCTACCTCACATGAGTAGTCTATTTCTAATATATATAATCTATAATATATATTCGTAATAATTATTATTTATATAAAATTATTAAGGGATACCGTTAATGTAATTATAATGTGTATAACGAATTTAATAAGATATAAAATTTTAGGAAAGAAAGTTAAATGATTTTTTGTTTATTTAATATTGTACATAGTTTTTTGGGGGCGTTTTAAATAATAAACATGAACGAGTGTTTGTCGTGGAAAGTGAGCATGCTTTAGATACCTCAGGTTGAAAACATATTAGATATATTAGTTTTAGGGAGAATCGGACATATGAGCAAACCTTCTTTGCTTCAACGGGAAGAGTAATGGATGATAATAAAAAGAGAGGAGATGGGGGGGCGCCACATTAATATATTATCATCGCATGTAAATGCTTAGGTCGAGTAATAGTTATGGAGAAAAGAAAAGAAGAAAATGTATGAATTATTAAAAGGTTATAAAGGAATAATATCTTACAACTAAAGTCTCTTCAAATTCATTCTCGTCGTAATAAATCTCATCAATCTATCTCTCTCCATCTCGTATTCATCCAATTCAGTCCTCAATTCTATCTCATCTTCTTTCATCGTCTCCTCTCTCGCTCTTCTCTCTAACGAGGATCACTCTTCGTCTCTCGATCTTTCTCATCTCTCGTATTCTTTCTTTCGAGATCGCTCATCATCAACCATTCGTCTCTCTCCTCGTGTCCTCATCGTGTCTCTCTCGATCTTCTCTATCATCATCTCCGCTCTCTCTTCGCTCATCATGTCTCGATTATCTCTACTATCTGCTTCTCAATTCTTCCGCTCCCCTGCCCGTTTTTCTCTCCGGCCGGTCTCTATCATTTGCGCCTCCCCCTGCCGCCACGCGTGCTCCCGCCGCGGCCTTTGGCCCCCATTCCCATGCCCCCGTCATATCCCCCTGTTTTTCGGCCGTCCCATCCGTTTCCTCCTCCGGCTCCCCCTGCTCCCTTATCTGCACTCTCCCCCCCCACACCTCTCCCTCACCCACTCCCTTTTCCCTCTCCCGCCACTTCCCCTCTTCCTTTGGTGTCCCTTCTCTCTCCTTCCCTGTCCTCCTTCCCTCCCTTCCCTCCCTTCCGATCACTGCTCCCCCCCCCCCTCCTCGGCCCCCAACCTTCCCGCCTCGTACAATAACTATTCACTTCTCCATTCAAATTTTCTTCTACTGGGCACCCGCCTATATCCCTTTTCCGCGTGCCCTGCTCCTCTACGCTCCCCTCCCCCCCCACTCCTTCCCCTCTGGGCTCCACTCCCCCCCCCCCCCGCCTTCCTTTCCCCTCGGGCCCCCATTTTTGCCGCCCCGTCCCCCCTCCCCACGCTGCGCTCCGGCCCCCTGTCGCATCTTGCGCGCCGGTTTCCTTCATTGCCCAACTGGCTCACCGGTGCTTACCCCCCTTGTTTCTAGCGGTTGGTTGTCCCCCCTCTGGATTTGTGCTCGTATCTTATGCAAAATCACCTTTGTCTCCTTCTCGGCCTCTCCTGGGTGTGCGCCTGGTCCCGTCTACGCCGCCTAAGCGGTGCGGCCATCGACGAGTGTTCGTGCGGGTGGCCCCCTCAGAATCCTCATCCTCTCCGTCGTCTCCTTCCCTTTTCTCTCTCTCTCTTCTCTCTCTCTTCTGTACACTTTCTCGTTCACTCTTCGTTCTAATCTTTCTAAAAATTTTTAGTCATCACTATTCTTTTCTTCGTGGTAAAACTCAATCTTTCTTTATCCGGTCAAAAATTCTCTCTTAGTGAATTGGGAGAGTCTGTTCTTCATCTTTGTCCACTCTTCTTATATCTATCTCGGGCCTCGGTTTCGCTTATTCTCATTTCTTCTTATCTTTATATATTTATTAATGGTATTATTAATTTAGTATTTTTTCTTAAGTATTATTTATATATTATTATTAATATAGTATCTTATTATTATTACCTATAATACTACTAAATAGGACGGTATAGTATATCATAAGAGTACCTAGCTGAGACTACTAACTATATTACTATGGCTTATGACGCAATATACTATACCTACTTCACCCACCCTATACACATCCCCATCTATCCTTACCTATAACTAAATATCTTTGTGGGCAAGAGCTGTTTTCCTTATTTATTCGTGTTTTATCCTTATTTTCGTCATTGATTTTCCACTCAACATATCACATTTTCAGCATGGTTTTGCAAGGTGGTGTTGGTGGGGGATAAATTAAGTTTTCAAACTCATCACCACCATTCACGAATAAGAAAAATACTGCGTAGAAATGTTGGTTTTTCTAGCCTCTGCCACCCAGAGAATGAAGATCTCTTATAAAATTCCTTTAGCTTCTATATGAAATCGACCGCCTTTGAGAAATGCCAGCTTAACGTCCACTGCACACATTTCACAAAACTATTTTAAATTTCTTCCTTTATTCTCTATTCATTTTTGTGACGACTTTCCTCTAGTTTAGTTTGGGTTACTCTTTTATAATAAATATTTTGCAATCTATTTCCATCAAGACTTCCAAAATGATAATTAATTTTAAATGTATACTAAACTTATAAATTTTTGCATTTTAAAAATACAGAAATCGTAAAAAATATATTTTCTTCCTTTTTAAGTGCCTATCGTATAAATTTAACCCAATAACCAAGGGGTACG
Organism: Trachelipus rathkii; assembly: GCA_015478945.1. Classification (NCBI taxonomy): domain Eukaryota; kingdom Metazoa; phylum Arthropoda; class Malacostraca; order Isopoda; family Trachelipodidae; genus Trachelipus; species Trachelipus rathkii. The sequence continues at coordinate 21,860 of JABUQX010017354.1, read as the reverse complement.
TGTACCCCACTTTTTCAGACCACTGATCTAGAGAATAATTTCAGATATTAATCTTTCTTTTCAAAATAAAATTTCAGGCTTCTTCTTTCTTTCCCTCTCTCTTCCTTTCTGGCACTTTCTGTTTTTGAATTTCCTCCTGGTTCCCTACTTCGGTCCACATTCGATCGACGTCCGTCGAATGCATTTATCACTATTTTTATCTACTATATACTATATAATTATAATTCAATATATACTACTATTATATATATTATATACTCCGTTCTAAACTAGACTATAATATAGGTATTACGTATATTATTTACCTTATACTACTTAGGGCTACGTAAGTCTGCTCTATTTAGACTGGAAGAGAGAAGTAGAGAGAGAGATAGAGACGAGCGAAAGAGCAGATATTTTTAAGGTCAATTCGATCATTTACCGCTCAAACCAGGTTATGTTTCCAAAGTTATTGTGTATTTTAACTTATAGTTTTTTTATTTAACGTGGGGGTACACATCAATTATCTATTTATACATAAGTTAAAGCTGAGAACTTTTTGGTGCTCTTTCTTATTATATTGTTTCCCCTACCCTTTTATATAATGTATTTATTTTAATTAACGTATTCCTACTACATATTACCTTATTAGTCAATATGTTGGGCTCTAGTGAGTGTGTAGTTTTTACTCACAATTAAAGTATATAAGTAGGGCGCAACCTACTATATTATGGAGAAGAGTTCTATTATAGAGTACATATATTCATTACCCCCCAAAATATAAAATGAATAGTAACACATGGTATCTCTATGGACCATATAATAGAGGCTTTCTAGTATAGGATTTGCTAATTGTTCTAGATATAAGGATTGGTTTTATACATATTACTCACTTATAATATATATATATATAGTATATATATATTATATATATAATATATTAGTATATTATATTATATAAACTAATAAGTGAGAGTAGTATATATATATTTATAAGTATATAGATAAAATATTGATATAATATATATATATTAAACGGTAGTATGACTAGTCTCTATTTAATTTTCATATTTGATTATATATATATATATATATTGTTATATGTATAGTTTTATAATTATATTACTTTAGGCCTGTGTATAGTTATACTATAGTATATATTTGTGCGGTATGGGTATGTTATAATGAGTAAAACTTATATTGAGTATACTTATTATATTTATCTATTATAAACATATATATGAGAGTATAGTTATATAGTGACTATGATATAATAAATAATTAATTATTGTTTATTACTTACTATTATCTATATATATTTTATTATATATATATTCTAATACCTCACCACTTCTACTATATATTCGAGCACAATTACCTAGCAATTTCTTATCTTATATAACTTAATATACGAAATGGGATAAAGTTTTTGTGTTATACATTGCGGAGGAATAACGCTAGTAAACTCTAATATCACATCCTATTGAGAGACATATTTAAAAAAATATTAATATTTTAATCAAGTTGCAGATTATATAGCATGTAAATGAAGTATCTTTAGAAAAAGTATCAATTATAGTAGATATACTTATAGAATAAGTAGGCTCATAGTAATCAACACTCATTTATTACTACACAAATATATATTTATTTAATTGAATATATTTTCTAAATTTAAATATAATACTATAGCTAAATTGCCTAAATATAATATATTAACTAGTATTATTGAGCAATTATAGAATATAATATAACAAAAATCATAATTTATTAGACAAACTATTTATCTGATATATATTATCTAGCTATCCTATATAAATAATATATTATATAGTTATATAATTATTTTGTAAGGTAATTACATTTTTAAAAAAATTTCTTAGTTAATTTTTTTAACTAAAGAATACCAAGGGTAAACCGCAGGGATGGCAGGAGTCGGGGTTCTTGGCTTTCCGTGGAACGAACAGGCAGGACTATTGTACTCGTATCTCTCCTCCTGGAGATGGTCTCTCATGAATCCCGTTCGATTTCTGGTATATATATGGGTGTCATCCGGGAGTTCTCGCTCATCTCCTTTCCGGCGGTATTTAGGAAAAGGTCCACCTCCTGTCCCGTAGGGCTCGAGCTACTACTTGCTATCGTAAGGCGATTACAAATAATATAGTAGCCGTTAATGAGACGGACTTTCTATCTCTATATATATATATTATATATAGTATATATTAATATATAATTAATAGAATTATAAATATATATATAGTATATAATTAATATAAATATATATACTAATATATATATATATTAATAATAATTATATTATATATATATATGATATAATATTATAATATATATTTTTAATATATACTATATATATATATAACCAACTCATAAATTAATAAATCCCTAAGCTAGAAAATCTATTTATGTTATATGAAATACCTGTACTTATTTTTGGGGTAACGAGTACTGTAAAAAAGGTCAATAAATAGATATAAAAACAAACCAATTTATCTTAAGTCATAAGTTCATAACATACTATTACGAAAACTGTTCTCCTGTTGTGAGCAGATTTCGTTAACTTTATCCTTTATTCATTTTGCTCTTGTATTGGTAATTTTATTTAACACTTCATAACTTTAACACTTCACCTGACAGTTTATTTTTCATAGACTTTATTTTATTTTTTACGATATCAAGTATGGTAATGACGCTAGGTAATCAATCTATCCATTTTCATTTAAAATTAAAATGCTTTTTCGAAAGTTAGAGTGATTAAGCAGACAATCCTACTACATAATAAATATTTCTACGTTAAACGACTATAAAAGCCAAGCCATTCTGCGTAAATGTGCGGGTATAATAATTTTTCTTCGCAGCCGTAAAGCACAGGACCTATCAAGATTAAGTTTACTATATTCTTCGAATTATATACTCAAAAATACTATTTTCCCTATATAAATTTTGACAATTATTTTTATATCTGTACTTCATTTTAAAACACAAATAAAATAAAACACACTTATCATTTAATCGTTATCTTCTATGTTAAACGCATATTATACTCTCATTATATTCATTTAAATTGTGGATGTAAATTTATGACTTAGAAACGAAAATATAGTATATATATGTAGTATATAATATATTACCTATATGAGTATATTCAGTTAATCTATATATTATTTAATATATATAAAAACTTTAAATAAAAAATGTGTATATCCTAAATTATTTTCAAGAATTATATATATTATAATATTTAATATATATTATATATATACTTTATATATTATAAATAATATATTATATATTTATATATATATGATCATATATAAATATTCATTTACCAGGCCTTCAGATATATCCAAGGATATTGTATACTTTTACCCTCCATATATAGGTAATACCCAAAAGTGATTGTTGTAAATACAGATATATTTAACGTATTTTTTTGGCCATATTCTTACGAATTCTTACGAAAGATAAGAAACGTTCTCAAAAAATCGTTCGTATTTGTCAAATTTAAGAACATTAACAAATTAAAAATACTCACCAAACGTAAGAATTTTGACTAAATTCCGTAAGATTGCTATTTCGCTGTCTTACCGAAAAAATTCTTATTCTTACGAATAAATGTTATAAACAAAGTCCCCTATCCCAAGAAAGCAGTCAGAAATTTATTTTTCTTATTAATTTTTTTTATTTTTATTTTACAATGGAATCAATTTCAATGACTTTAAGAGTAGTGAGATTGTGCATCAAATATTTGCGTGATATTTACAATTTTAATTAATATTTTAAGAATTATATTTAAAAAAATTACAATCCATCTTTTTTTTTCACTACGTGGTAGTGTACCCGTTTTGAATTTGTCGACATCCTGAAGAAAGCTTCCTTGAAGTAAAATCATTAAAAGGCTTTTAATAATATTTCAGGCTTTTCAATTTTATTGTGAAAATTCGTATATGTAAAGACACTTTATAAATTTTTTTTTTTCGTTTTTTTTTTTGTAAGTAAATACTATTATAATAATTATATTATATATATATATACTAATGAAATATATGTGTATATTATATATATTAATTAATATAGTTCATTATAAAAATAAATCATGTATTATGAAATATATAATACTATAGCTAGAATATTGTTGGTATTATAATTAATTAATATATAATATTAATAGATATATGTATATAATATTATCAGTTATAAATAATAATATCAATTAATTTATAATATATATAGTATATAGATATATATTATATATTGGATATAAATATAACATATATTTAATATGAATATATATATTATATATATTATAATTATATTTATAATTTATAAATATATATATTAGAAGAGATGAGAAAGAGAGAGAGAAGAGAGAGATTCATCATTCAAACATCATTTCCAATTAACATCAATAAAGGATTTACCTAATTATTTTTATGATAAACAAATTTATAAGTTTAAAACTCGGTTTCTGAGAATTTGCGGTCATTTTGGCACGAAACCGTTTCTAAAAATGCGTAAGAATTTGTCTTAACGAGCGTAAGCTACACAATATCCTTAAAAACGAAACGGCTTTATTTATACAACGTAAGTTAAACTTATTTATTAAAGAACTCATTACCTGCCTAAAATATACTAATTATAAGTGGTTAGTACAAGCACTTTTATAAATAATTATGCAATACTACTTAATAGAAACTAAAAGCTAATAAAATTATGAAGTAAAATTTAACGCATTCCCAGGTCAAATAAGAGAGGATTGATATCATCTTAAACCTAAAGAAAACACAAGTGAGTAATTGGTAACTATAATATACTAATCATTTCTCTCACTTCTCACTCTCTCTATCGCTATCTCTACTCTCTCTATCTTTCTCTCTCTCTATCTATCTTCCTCTTCTTCATTCTCTATCTCTTCATCTCTCTTCTCTCTCATATTCTCTCTCTCTCTCTCTCTCTCTCTCTCTACATCTCTCCTCCTCTTCTCATCTGGAGCTTAACACTAAGAGCAGACCTTCCGGCCTGATAGTATTTCTCCTGTGGTTCACAAAATTTGTGCTACCAAGACCTGGTAAATTGTTTGATCTCTTTCTTCTTAAACCTTCCCTTCCTACTTAAAGCATGCGATAATCCAGCACGTGCCAAAGAAAGGGGATCTCACTGAGCTCTCAAATTGTCGCTCAATCGCATTAAGTTGTTTGTAAAGGTTCCAATCTATCCTTAAGAGGTATATAAGAAACATTTCAGTAATTATAATCTAAAAACAAATCGTCAGTATGACTATCGAAAGAAAAGCTTTACTAGTGATCTCTTTTCTCTTCTGACTCTTGGTTCTCTGCTCTTCGACATTTCGGTGACTGTTTTGCTGAAGAGTTAGGCCTACCGAAAGCCTTCGGTAGAGGCTAGAAGAAACCTTTGAATTTTAAGCTCCTCTTTCTGTATTCATTTTTTCCTTTGTGAAATTCTCTCTGATTTCCTTTCCGGTCATTCTACAGCAGCTATAGCAGAAGGCTACCATTCATAAATGAAACTGTTAATAGTGGTGTTCCTCAGGGTTCTATCCCATTCCCAACTTTTTTGCTACTTTTCATTAATGACCTTCCTTTTGTTACTTCATTACCAATCCACTCCTCCAAGCTGACGAATTCTCCCTTCATTGCTCCTTTTAATTTGGAAGACTTTTCGTCCCACCCAACAGTAAATAGCTCATGCTTAGAGGGTGGCCTTGGAGCAATTAATCTTTGATATATCTCGAATTTTTAATTGGGGCAGAGAAAACAGGGTTGTTTTCAATACCCTGAAAGCTTAATTTCTTCATCTTTTTCCAGGTACAATCTTCCGCATAACTTCTTTTTCGAAAACCTTTATTTGTCCCTAATTTAATTGGTGTTTCTTTTTCTCGTCATCTTTCTTGGAAGGAACATATTATTTCTCTTTTCAAACAAATTCCTTAGAGTTTGGGTGTTCTGAGGTTATTTCTGGAAATCTTTCCGCACATCCCAAGTTGCTTGCTCTTTTATAGGAATGTTGTCCTCATTATGTGTAGAATACCTCACATATCCGGAATACTTCCACTCATACAACTCACCTTGAGAAAGTGGAGTCTAGGACATTCGTCCTATCAATTATCCTGTTCTCACTAACTCGCCGCAATCTCTTTCTGCCCGGCGATTGGATTCATCATTTTCCTTATACTATCGATATTATAACGGATACTGCTCTTGTGAGGTTTTAAGTCGTATACCACATCCTGTGAGGAGAGCTTGTGCTACTCTCCATTCTAGAAAGTCTCAACCTTTCTCAAGATTTAACCACTATGCTCATCCCTACAAGTACTCCACTGGTAAATTTTGAAAAAAAAATTACGTTTATATATTTTTCAAATTTCTTTTGACTTGTGCGCACTTTCAATCGCCGTATATTGGAGCATATGGTGCCTATGACCTCACAGGCGAGCCCGCTGGTTCAGCTGGCGTCGATCTTTCTAGCATTTCTAGCATTTATATTGAGATAGGTGGCCCGAGTCTGGGTTCGATACCTACATAATCGATGCTAAGGATTCGATTCTGGGTTTATAATGGAATCGGATCACTTCTAGTATGAGTTAGTACCCCACCCCCCTTTTCTAGTGCTTCTAATGGGATATATCGTATGTCAGGAAATATACCCGATATAGATATCGATTCCTATATAATCGATGATGGTGAATCGATTCCCGTAGTTTATAATGGAATCGAATCACTTCTAGTATGAGTTAGCACCCCTACCCCTTTTCTAGTGTACCTAATCTATTTCTTATTCTTCAAGCTACAGGGTCGAACAAAGTATCGAATTATGGGTAATGGATGCTACCGAGTCGATTGCCG
>JABUQX010017354.1:0-5000 GCA_015478945.1 Trachelipus rathkii | reverse complement strand
AAAGCTTTAAAAGATAAAAAAATCAGCTACAGTGGCGGCGGCTGTGAGAGAAATTATAAGGGATGACGACAGATACCCGAAATTGATTTGCACGGATAGGGAATCTGAATTTTTAGGTAGAAAGTTTCAAGAAATTGTTACTGAATATGATATAGGATATTTTAACATTTTCCCGTAAATAAGAATTCTGTTGTAGCAAAGAGTTCAACGCACGGTCAAAGAAAGAATACATAGATACTCTACTAAAATGAACACTTTTAAGTACATTGACATACTGAATGACCTAGCCTATTCTTATAACATCTTTTCATAGAACTATAAAGAAAACTCCTTTAAAATTGCTAAAGATAAAGCCTGGACCCTATCAGGATAGGTGGGTGAGGATATTCACCATTAGAATTATTGTCGCAGCCTCTTCTTTTGGCTCACCGTGGCGTGGTGGTCAAACACATACGCGTTTATCTGCTAGGGTCTAGGATCGATTTCCAGCAGGGTGAAATACTTTAGAGGTGTTTTTTTTCAATACAAATTTAGATTGCGTGTAGTTTAGCAATTTCTCTATTCTGTACAACTTGACCTCCAAACTTAAGTATTATTCACCTTGTGCGGTACTTTGTTTGGCCCTATGTCCGAGTGTAAGCAGGAAAAGCTTGGCATGTCCTAATAGGTGGGTGAGGATATTCATCATAGGAATAGTATTGTCGAGTTCTTCTTTTAGCTCATCGTGGCGTGGTTGGTCAAACACATACGCGTTTATCTGCTAGGTCCAGGTTCGATTCCCAGCAGGGTGAAATACTATAAGGGTGTTTTTTTCAATATATATATATATATTATATTACTATATATATATATATATATATATAATATATATAATATATACTATATATATATATATATATATATAATATATATTATAGATATATATGCTTTGTTACAAAATATATATATATTTATATACTATATATATATATATATATAATATAGTATAATATATATATATAATATATAATATAATATATATAATAATAATATATATATATATATATATATATATATATATATATATTTATATATTATATATATATATATATTTATATATTATATATATTTAATATATATATATATATTATATATAATATTATATATATATATATATTATATTATATATATATATTATAATATATAATATATATATATATATATATATATATATATATATATATATATATATATATTATATATTATATATATATATTATATTATATATATATATAATATATAATAATATTATATATATATATAAAAAAAAAAAAAAACATTTATATATATAATATAATATATATATATATATATATATATACTAATATATAATATATATATATACTATATATAATATATATATATATATATATATATATATATATAATATATATATATATATATATATACTATATATATATATATAATATATATATAATTTATATATATATATAATATATATATATATATATATATATATATTATATATATAAATATTTATATATATTATTATATATATATATATTAATAATATATATATATATATATATATATATATATATATTAAAACATGCTATTCAAAAAGACATTACTTGTGAAACATTTAGATATACCGCGTATCGAAAACTTCTGATGGAACGTTAATTTCATTGTTAAAATAAAATATAATTTCAGAAAGAAATCCTTATTATATGAACAAATTTTCACTTCAGCATAAAATATTACTTCTATCTTTGATTTATTACGAAGCTGTGAAAAAAAAACGGTATTAGCTTGAATATTTCATCTCTCCTTCATTTTCATAATATATTTCAGGTATTTCTTCTTTCTCCAAATTGAACTTTACGGCTAAACCAAATTTGAACTTTTACGATTTTTTTTTTCTGATTTTTTCCCCGGCATTTTAAGTAGAAATTCCTTTCTTCATAGGCAGATCAATTTTCTTGTGTAGAGAAGAAAGGAAGGAGTCTGTGATTTGCAAGCAACAAAAGAAACTCATTTTAAAAAGTGAAAAGGATGCGCTCCTTCTATCCTCACTTCTTTTATATTTCAAAAGAGTCATTTATTTATATTTCAAGATTAAATAAAGAATATTTTGAAGTGAATTCAGATTTATAGAAATATATTTAAAATTTGCGTTTATTTTAAATATATCCCAAATAGTATATATATATATATATATATATATATATATATATATATATATATATATATATATATATATATATATATATATATATATATATATATATATATATATATTATATAAATATATAATATATATATATATATATATATATATATATATATTCATATATATATTGTATATATATATATATATATATATATATATATATATATATAAGTTAGGAGGCCTTAGTTAATAATAAACTGCAAATATATCAAAGTTCTTAATAAATTTTCACATAATAAAATGGTCTTCTGGATGTTTAGAACGTTAGCTTTCGATCCTTACTGAATTACTGGATCCTCTTTCAGACGCTGTGAATTGAAGACTAAATGAAATATTTAAATAAAGATTGTTATGTTAAAAAAGTTAAAATAATTAAAATCAGATTTAGTTAAACTTAGTTTTGATTTTTTTTGAAAAAAGGTGTGGTGTTCAAAATTTTGTTTAAGGTGGGGTCTAGAGTGTGTTCACCTTGTTGTTTGTTAAAATTGGGAAAGTTTTTAATACAAAGGGATTCAATGAGTTTACGTTGGGTGGGGTCAAGTACTTGTAAAATGGGTGTCATGCCATTAATGTTAATTTTGTGATTGAATTGGGTTCTGTGTAGTGTGAGTGCCGAGTTTTGTGAGTCAGAAGTGAGGTCATGTTTGTGTTGGTATTTGCGTCTAGTAAAATCATTAGTTTCGCCAATATAAGAGGAGGTACAGTTAAAACAAGGAATTTTATATACACATTGGGAAATGTTATTGAAAGTGTGAGTTGGAGGTTTAAAAATACGTTTTAGAGAAGATGTGCTGGAGGTGGTTAGTCTAAGAGATGTAGGTAAGGATTTAATGATTTTGATATGAGGGGTATGAGGGATGGGTAAATAAGAAAAAGTGTTAATGGAGGGAGTGGTAGGGGGGTTATAAAATTTCTTTTTTGCTTGTTTGAGTGAGTGAGATATTATGTTTTTAGGGTATGAGAGTTTGGTGAAAGTGTTAAAAATATAGTTGAATTCATTTTGTAGGAAAGGAGGAGAGCAAATTCGGAGGGCTCTAAGAAAAAGGGAAGTTAAAACACCTGATTTTGTGTTGGTGGAGTGGGAAGAAAACCAATGAATGTATGAAGGGTTAAAAGTTGGTTTGCGATAAACACTGTAAAGCAAAATGGGACTGTTATCCCAGGTAAGGAGGGTGTCAAGGAAAGGTAAGGTTTTGTTGTTGGAGAGTTCCATTGTAAATTTAATGTTAGGATGGATTGAGTTGATGAAATTAAGTATGAGAGTGGGGTTATTGGTTAAAGGTGTGGAGACGAAAATATCATCAACATAACGAAGCCATGTTGTGTTAGAGAGAAGAGGGTGATTAAGTATGAAAAAATGTTCTATCAGTTCCATGAAAAGGTTGCTGAGGATAGGAGAAAGGGGAGAACCCATACTTAGTCCTGAGTTTTGTTTGTAATGTAGGTTATTAAAATGGAAGAAGTTGTGTTCAAGAGAGAGTAATATTAATTGTTTAAGTAAAGGGAAAGGGTAATCAAGAGTGTAGGTGTTTTCGTTAAAATACCTTTCTAATAAGGAGATGGTGAATGGGACAGGTACAGAGGTGAATAGAGAGGTAACATCAAAGCTGAGGATGTTATTAGTGTGAGGTGTTATGTGTTGTGTTTTTTGAATAAAATCTTCAGTGTTTTTTAGATGAGAGGGAGAGATATGTCCAAGTAAAGGCTTAAGCTGTTTGGATAACCAAGAAGATAATTTGTAAGCTACGGAGTTTGTGTTAGAAATGATAGGTCGTAGAGGGTTATTTTGTTTATGGATTTTTGGGATGCCATAAAATTGTGAAAGACGAGGGAGTCTAGGTTTTAAGTCAAACAGAAGGTTGGGAAAATCTTTAGTGATGTGTTTAAGTTTTTGGTTGAACATGTTGTGGGAGTTTTGAAGTGGATTTTTGTTAAGTAGAGTGTATGTAGTGTTATCGTTAAGCAAGAAATTGCATTTGGAGATGTAGTCAATTCTGTTCATAATTACTAAGTTTTGACCTTTATCTGAACGGGTAACTATAATATCTTGATTATTTTTCAGCGAGACAATCGCATCTTGGAATTTTTTAGGGGTAGTATTACGATGTGTTGAGGTGATAATTCCATCAATTAATAAACCTTTGATAAAATCATGATTGTAAGTAGAATTAGAGGTCCTGGATTTCCATAGCTCAAAGTCCGTGCAAAATTGAAGTAGAGGGTCCATTTTCTGTAGTGAAAAAGAGAGTCCATAGCCCAGTAGAATTTCTTCATCTTTGGTAAGGATATAATTAGATAAATTAATGATTTTATCTACAGAAGAGTTTTTTGTCCATACACTGTTGTAAAATATATGATTAAATTTCTGTTCCAACATTAATTTTTTAGATAAAAAAGCAGTATTTTTATGATAATGTGCCTGGTTTAGTAGGTTGGTAAAATCCATATGAGAGTTTGGAAATAATTGATACCAAGATTGTTGAAATATTTTAAAACTATGGTAGCATTTAGCAAAAGTTCGTTTAACTTCTGATCTTACAGCAGAGATTTTGGCTATGAGAATTTCACGGAAGACATCAGGGAAGGGTGAAGAGAGATCGACAGTTAAGTTACGAGGTAATAATGTTTTCGGTAAAACTAAATTTTTTAAACAATCTTTTAGGAACTTTAGTTGAAGTTTTTTTAAATGTGCAGATTTCATGATATCTTGATATTTAAGATATTTTTTCCTAAGTAGGAAATTATGGTAGCATTTAGCAAAAGTTCG
>JABUQX010017353.1:30000-39901 GCA_015478945.1 Trachelipus rathkii | reverse complement strand
ATATATATATATATATATATATATATATATATATATATATATATATATATATATATATATACTACTATATATATATATATATATATATATATATATATATATATATATATATAAATATATATATATATATATGCTATATATATATATATATATATATATATATATATATATATATATATATATATATATATATATATATATATATATAATATATATATATATCTATATGTAAAAATAATATATATATATATGTATATATATATATATAATATATAATAATAATATAGCAACATATGCTGCTTATATATATCTTCTTCTTATCTTAGCATATGTATATATGAAATGTATATATGTATGTAATAACCAACCAATAACCATATAATATATATATATATATAATAATAATAATAATATATAATATATATATATATATATATATATATAATATAATAATATATATATATATAATAATATATATATATATATTTATATATATATATATAATATATATATATATATATATATATATATATATGCTATATATATATATATATATATATATATATATATATAATATATATAATAATAATAATATAATAATATAATAATAATAATAATATATATATATAGAGTAGAAGGGTACCAAGTTGAAGAACCACCTCTGTCTAGAAAGTCCTCGAGCACCTCCATTAGGGAGTATTAGAGATGTTGTATCCCCTCTCAAATTTGGTTTATTCCTTTCCTATGGCGTTACCTAGTCATAGACGAGGTTACGCGTCAGTGCGCGCCCCGGGAGGGGATATGGCTCCCAAAATAGGAAATGTTCGTAGATGGTTGAAATTTTGAGAAGGTATAGAAGAGGAAGGAAAGCGGGCTTTCATCAAACGAAAGTGCGCTAACCTCCTTGGCTAACTGACAAATCTTTCTGGCCTCTTGGCAAAAACATCTCTAACAACTTCTGTAAATCATCCTTGCCTCCTCTTATTCGATCTGATGGCTCTGTTGCTAACTCTCCAACTGAAAAGGCTAATCTCTTCGGCCTCCTATTTTCCTCTAACTCAACCCTGGACGATTCTGGTATTCCTCCTCCTTCTCCTTCTCCTCTCAAGTGTCCTATGTATTTACCTGTAATTACATTTGATTGGTTGCATGGGCTCCTGAGATCTATGAACGTTAGGAAGGCGGGTGGCCAGTATGGCATTCCTCCCCGAGTTTTGAGGGAATGTGCTTCAGTGCTGACCCCGCCACTTGTTCAACTATATTATTTATGTCTCAATACTAGCACTTTCCCTCAGTGTTGGAGGCAAGCACATGTCCAACCGATTCCGAAAAAAGGAAGCCGCTCTGATCCTTCTAACTATCGCCCTATAGCTCTCACTTGTATTCTATCTAAGATCTTTGAAACCCTTCTTAGCTCTCACTTTTAGACCATCTGGAATCTCATTCTCTTCTTTCTGATCGCCAGTACGGATTTCGGCGTTCAAGGTCTACTGGCGATATACTTTCCTATTTAACCGATTTATGGTTTTCCGCTCTTAGGAACTACGGGGAGACTTCCGTGGTGGCGCTTGACATACCCAAAGCATTTGCCCGTATATGGCACTCGTCCCTGCTCTCCAAGCTCCCCTTCTTTGGGTTTCATCCTTCTCTTTGCCTACTTATGTCTAGCTTTTTTTCAAGTCGCTAAATATCGGCTGTGGTTGATGGAGCGACTTCTTCTTCTTCTTTTTCTGTCAATAGTGGTGTTCCTCGGGGTTCTGTCTTATCTCCTACTTTATTCTTACTTTTCATTAGTGATCTTCTCACCTGCACATCTAACTCTATTCACTCATATGCCGATGACTCGATCCTTCCCTCTTCAACTCATTTCAATTCTTCTCCTTCTATTACTTCTAGAATTGCCTCTCTTCTTAACCTTTCCGATTCTATTCTCGCTGATCTGGATAGAATTTCCGATTGGGGTCGTCTCAACCTTGTGAAATTCAATTCTTTAAAAATTCAGCTTCTACAAATCTCCCTCTCTTAAACACCTTCTAACTTTCCTGTATTTTTTAACAGTTCTCTCTTCTCTCCTGTTGAGGAGGAAGGAGGAAGTAGGATTCAGAGTCAGAGTCGGATCCGGCTCCGGCACCAGTGGTGGAGCCGGTGCGGTGCCGAGTTAGAAAATATTTGTATAATAATACAATATTTGTATCCTTATATATGTTATTGAACCCGTAGATCTCGAATATGAGGGTTATAAGCTCGTAAAGGGTGTCTGGGGACCCCCTCGAGGGAGGTCCTCCGAAGAAAAGCACAGATTGTATAGAATAGGAAGGCTGAAATTAGGATAGTACATAGAAGAAGGAGAAAGGAGCCTGAACCTGATGAGTTGGAGTTGGCAACGACACCGGTGCTGAAGCCGGTGTGGTGCTGAGGTAGTAAACCATACAATGTTGGTGTTATCGGATCTGTAGATCTCGAATATTATGGTTTGGGTGTTTGAGGACCCCTGCGAGGAGTGTCCCGCCTGCCTGCCTACCTGCCTGCCTGCCCACCTGCCCACCTGCCCGCCTGCCCGCCTGCCCGCACCAACGCGAAACCGGCACGTGCGCGCGCCCACATGCGCGATGCGGCGCGAAACCGTCGCGAGCGCGCAAACGTGCTCTGTTTTCTTTTAAAAAAATTTATATTTTTTAGTTTTATGAGTGAACTTTTATATTTTTAGCAAAAAAAATTTATGTTTTACATACCCTAAAGCAGTAAATCAGTAAATCAAACCACCCTCCCACAGCACCCTCCTGCCCATCCATGATCTATTGATCTACTGATCTATTGATCTAATGATCTATTGATCTATTGATTCAAGTCATATTTTTTACCAAAATGTTTATGTTTTACATACCCTAAAGCAGTAATTCAGTAAATAAAGCCACCCTCTCCAGCAACCTCCAGCCCATCCATGATCTATTGATCTATTGATCTATTGATTCAAGTCATATTTTTTTACCAAAATTTTTATGTTTTACATGCCTTAAAGCAGTAAATCAGTAAATCAAACCCCCCAGCACTCTCCTGCCCATCCATGATCTATTGCTCTATTGATCTATTGATTCATATCATATTTTGTATAAAACCTTTTATTTTATTTGTTTAAAAATATATTTTTACCAAAATTTTTATGTTTTACATACCCTAAGGTAAATCAGTAAATCGGTAAATCAAACCACCCTCCCCAGCACCCTCCTGCCCATCCATGATCTATTGATCTATTGATTCAAGTCTCTTTTTTTTAGTATAAATAAGTTCTTTGGCTAAAAGCGGAGAAGAAAACAAGTTTTTTATTTTAAAGCATTTATAACATAAATGCAGATATTTTCTTATTCATTAGTGATCGGGTGTCAACTTAGGATGGACGTTGGTAAATTTATGTTCCATGCTCCTGCAACGTGTTTTGTGTCTGGTCCTACCGGATGCGGGAAAACCTTTCTGTTATAAAATATTTTAAAAGAGGTTAAGATTTTCGAACAAAATCCTTTTAAAATCATATGGTGCTACAGTGTTTACCAAGAAAAGTTTAATGAATACAAAGATGTAAATCAATTTCATGAGGATTTATACGATATAAAATCTCTTCAATGTTTGCCAGGTCATAAAATTTTAATCCTTGACGATTTGATGCATAAATTGAATGAGGATATAGCAGAAGCTTTTACAGTTTACTCTCACCATTTAAACGTCAGTCTATTTTTTATAACAGAATATCTTTCATGTTATGTTTTACATGCCTTAAATATATATGCGTGATGTGTCTTTAAACACACAGTATTTAATCTTGTTCAGACAAAGATGAAATATGAGTCAAGTCAATGTTGTTGCCACACAAATGTTCCCTACTCAACGTAAAGAGTTCCTAAAAGTATATAAAGAAATTACATCTATACCTCACTGTTATATACTCTGCGGGTTTCACCCTAAGAACACGCAAAGAGTGTTGCTGCTTACAAATATCTGACCTAACAAAACTGAAACGGCATACATACCTGAACAATGAGTACTCTAGTAGCCAATTATTTACCTCTTATGATAAAATTTAAAAACCTGAAACCTTCAGAAAAACGTTAGCTGATCTGTGAAGATGAAAAATTTGTTCAATGTATACCCGAAGTATGTCTAAATCTTATAAAAGGAAATGTTCCTTTAAACAGACCTCAGAAGGTAAAGTTGCGCCGTCATAGAAACATCATTAAAAAACTTGCTGGTAACGTAAGAAGACTTACAAATAAAAAGAAGCTATTACAGAAAGGTGGAGGTGTGTTAATACCTTTACTCTTTCCGTCGTAGCCTCTTTGATAATTAAGTGGCTTGCTCAATAATGAAGAAGGTAGTGGTTTTACCCTACAACTATTATGAGAAGATGAAATATAATGCAGGAGCTCAACCTCACAACAACAACAACAACAACAACAACAACAACAACAGCAACAACAATAATAACAACAACAACAACAACAACATTAACAACAACAAACAACAACAACTTGAACAACAACAACAACAACTACTTAACAACAAAACAAAAAAAACAACAGCAACAACAGTAGCAACAACAACAACAACAACAACAACAACAACAACAAAAGCAACAACAACAACAACAACAACAAAAACAACAACAACAACAACAACAACAACAACAACAACAACAACAACAACAACAACAACAACAACAACAACAACAACAACAACAACAACAACCACAGCAAAAACAACAACAACAGCAGCTACAACAACCTCTATCAACCCTCCGGCTGGCTCAACTTGTGTATTACTTTTATCAGCAGGGGGCTCCAACAGCAGCGTTTGAGTTTATATGATCCGAAAGTTGAGCAGATTTTAATTAAGAGAAGGAATTGTGTCAAACATTAATTAAGCTCTGATGTTAACGTTCATGAAAAAAGAATCCTATATCAAAACGCTATACAAAAATTAGTAGATCTAAAAGCTTTATTAGGTAATTCACCTAAGGAAGCTTCAACTCTAGCATCAGATACTAAGATTGAAGTGAAAAGAGAAGATAATTTTAAACATGTACTAGAGGAAAGCTTGCCAACGAGAGGTAAAAAAACTGGTTTAGCTATATATAATATTTTAAAAGACCAGATTTCATATAATGATATCTGTCAAATCATTATTGACAGAGAAACAGTTAATGGCTCGAATATTGTTGATCTAATATTTGATTTCTCGCGTGATTGGAAGAAGGATCCTGTAACAGGCTGGAACAGGATCAAACATGATTTTTAGACTATTAATTTTCCAAGAACTTTAATCCAGAATAAAAAAAGATTGAAGGATTTGGATAATATTTCAATGTCCCCTAGACCAGCTGCGAACCCCCCAGTCCCTCTTTTGCATCGGATAGATTAAAGACGTTAATTTTAAACATGTACTAGTTCAGGCACAGGTAGATTAAGAAAAAAAACATGCATTGTTTCAAAATGGATTAAATCCTAATTATTTATTGTATTTTTCACAGCGTTGTACTGTTTGTAATTTAAAAATAGTTCATATAAACTATGTTATCTCTCTGTATACATTAACTATGTTTTTTAGGTTGTTCTGTTTGTAATTTAAAAATAGTTCATATAGCCATAAGGTTTTAATATTATTTGCAATTAAAATAAAATATTTCATATAGACATTTGGTTTTTATATTCCCTTTCAGTATAAATGAATATGTTTTTATTGTTAATGTCATTGTGAGTCATGGAAGCTAAGGAGGCGGTCGATAAATATTACTTTGATGTAAAACAACCTTACAGTTACGGTGGCTTTTCAAGGTTCGCATCAAAGTTTCCTCATATTAATAAAAAAGAATTGAAAAAATATTTAGAGGGTGAAGATGCTTTTACCCTGCAAAAACTTATACGAAAAAAATATCCAACACGAAAAACCATAGCCCCCCACTTAGATAATGTCTGGCAACTAGACTTGACTAAAATGATAAAATATAATTCTTACAATGAAGGGTATCAGTACATTCTTTTTGTGATAGACGTGTATTCGAGATACTTATTTTTAAAGGCTTTAAAAGATAAAAAATCAAAATCTGTTGCTGCTGCTGTAAGATAAATTATAAATGAAGCTAGCAGATATTATCAAATGATGTGGACAGATAAAGGTGCAGAATTTTTAGGCAAAGAGTTTCAAGAAATAGTCACGGATTATGATATAGGGTACTACGATACGTTCTTGGTTAATAAAGCTGCGATAGTTGAAAGAGTGCAAAGAACTATAAAAGAAAGAATGCATTTAAATATTACTCCTATAATAGGTTTTATCATAGAACACTTAAGAATACTCCTGTAGAGATGGTGAAGACAAAACCTTCTCTATCTAGTAACACAGTGAGCAAAATAAAAGATAACACAGGTGTTATGTGAGAGTGTCTAGGACTGATGAAAATTTTAGAAAAGGATACGAAGCTGGGTGGTTAAGAGAAGTTCTTAAAGTAAATACCATCAGAGAATTCCAGAGAGACAGGTTAAAATTATACTATCTTGAGGATTTAGATGGTAAAAAAATAAAAGGTGGGTTCTATAAACAAAAAATACAGAAAATAGGTTTGCTCCTAAGAGTCACAAATATAAATTAGAAAAAAATAATAGGGTCCAAAGGAAAAGGTAAAAATAAACAGTATCTTGTCAAATGAGTGGGTTACCCTATGAAGTTTAATAGTTATATAAATACTAGTGAAATTAAGAAACATTGATCAGTTTACTTTGTGAACATGGAGAGTGAAGATCATTTCTATTTAACGTTACCTTCATCGCCTTCTATGGATCCACATCCTGAAAATAAAATATCAGACTTTACTACAGAGTTATTGAAACCTATAAAGCTTGAAAGAGAAAGGTATGGAGTAGGGTTATGCGATATAATATTGGATGCCAATATCGAGAATATGCCTGATTCACATACAGCGTTTGTAATATTTAGAAATGTTGAGAATGTTAAAAACGTATTAAAAATTAACACAGATATGAGGATTGTCAAGCGGGCCGACAAAGAGTATTTCTTTGAACGATATTTAATAAACCGTGGTCTCTATAAATCTTTTACCGATGTGTTCATAGACTTAAACAAACAATTTGGATCAAGCCGGATATGTAAAGATTTATTATTTCCAGTTAATAAAGCAGTCAACGAAGACAACGTGTTAATCACTTCAAAGTTCCAAGCTCGAGTATGCTTGAAAGATAGAAGTTTATTTATTTTCCATACTTCAGACTGGTTTCGTAAATGTAATTACTTACGTGATGACACAATATTGAGAATTAGCGATATCCCCTCATCTCTAAATGAATTAATACGTTATATTCCTACTATGAAAAAGTATATAGATAGGCTTGCAGCAAAAAGCAACACCGATGACTCATTGCATTTAGTATGTGATCCTTCAAAGATGTTACATAACCCTGACGTAGCGTATGTTTACACTGGTTTTGTAGAACCCCAGTTTGTTGGAAACACTAAAGCACAATTACTAAGAGTGATACATCTTCCTAAAGATAGCAGAGTTATAAGTTTTCTTAGTGTGCACTATATACCTTTGAATAACCCCCTACTTAGAAGTATAAGGGTGTATATAAGAGATGTCGAAGGGAACCCTTATTCATTCACAGATGGAACAGCCGTGTATAAAGTACATATACGAAAGAAGCTCCAATAGTATAAAAAAAAGTCTAACTCGTAAATAAGTGCATGTGAAATTGAGAAACAATAATCATGACTACCGAAGATCATTTCTATTTAGCGCTACCTTCCTCGGCCTCTATGGATCTACATCCTGAAAATAAAATATCTGACTTTAATACAGAAATATTGAACTCTATAACTCTCGAACGAGAAATGTTTGAAGCAGGATTAAGTGAAATAATTCTTGACGCCAGTATAGAGAATGTGACCAGCCCTCGGGCTGCATTCATGATCTATAGAAGTATTGATTTTGTAAAAAAACACTTTGAAACTGCGTAACGTAGCCAGTTAACATATACAGAAACGTGATGGCATCGAATATTAGATTGAAAGGTTTACTATTAAGTGAGGGTTATACAAGTCTCTCTTGGAGGTACTTAGATACTTTAATAACAAATTCATAATAAGTCGAATATGTCAAGACCTGATATTTTGCACTAATAAATCAAAGGGGAAGGTAATGGAACTGGTGTCTTTAAGATCTTAACATACTGTAAATTTACACGATTTAAACACATTCCAGTTTCAACCCTATGCATGGTGGAGTAAGTGTGTTCGTCTTACGGATAACCCTTCAGAAGAGGAGGTGAACCATAACCACGATGCTAGCAATTTTGTACGTCTTCTATTTCATTACCTGCCTACTATTGTCGATTATACAGCTTCTTCAAAAACAACTTTTCCTAATTCATTACATTTCGTATGTATCCTGATGAGTTTTTACAAGATCCTGGTATGGCCAATGTTTATACAGATGTTATAGACCATCAGTATGTCGGGAATACTAAAGTCTCCTTGTTAAAAGTAGTTGATTTTGCTAAAGATTGTAGAGTTATAACATTTCCTAATGTTCCCTACTTACCGTTGAGTAAGACTCAACTGAGTTCAATTCATATTTATATAAGAGACGTTGAAGGTAGCCCATACCCATTCACAGTTGAGACAGCAATGTGTAAAGTACACATAAGAAGGAAGCTCAGTTAAATAATAATAATAATAATGGAAAGAGAAAGAGTCTTCAGGGGTTCAAGAATGCAGAGGAGGTATGGTTTAGGTTGATATTTTGCTTCGTTTTTCCGACGTGGTATCCCTTTGTTTAAATCAGGATGTAAATGCATCGCTAAAAAAGCAGCTAGGATGGGTTTAGACACTATCCAGGATATTATGGGTGTTGTTGACCCTCGTACGGCTGTAATACGTCAACTAGTTGATGCTTCTGATGAAATGCTAGATGATGTTAAACGAAAAATACGGCGTCAGATGACTGGTCAAGGTGTAGGTCGCGTAAAAAACCTGTAAAGTGGAATATGAAAGGACCATTAAAGAGAAAATGTATTGCCTTGTTCGCTATTTAATAACTGGGATAAGTGGTAGCTTTTACATAAATAATAATAACCAGCATCTATTCCGTATATAAGAAATGCTTAATCATATCTTTCCTCAATATACGTCAAGCGATTGTACCAACAAGATGCATTTCCTCCTTCCATCCCTCTAGCCCAGACTGTTGTAAGAGTGAATTGGATCTCTTTTACGTGAATCCTACACAGATCAGTGTAAGTGAATATAATTTTTGCCAATTTTATAATTTAGTATTAACTATTCATGCTGTCACAAATACTGATGTAACCTCCCCTTTTTTCCCCCGAAAATTTTTTTTTAATATCTCCAAAACTACGATCCAATATCTTGATCCTTCGAATGTGTTTTTTATATGAAGACTAAGTTAGTAAACGAAGATGGGTTTTTCAGATCTACAGGAACCGATCACATAAGTAATCCACCGAGCGACAAATTTTTCCCTGTATAACGTGTTTTAATCAACTTGAAGTGTTTTTAAAAGAAACATCTCTAGGAGCATCAGCTGCAAGTTACCCTTATCGAAGTTATATTGAAACTTTACTAAATTATTCTCAAGATGCGAAAGAGTCCCATTTACAATCATGTGGTTATTACAATTTAAAAGATGTAGAGAAACATAGAACCAATGCTGCTAAATCTAAAAATAACACGTACGAATATTATGGACGTGTAAACGGTGATATATTCTCTCAAGAAAGACTTATTCTACCATCAGTGGACGCTCGCATCAGGTTAACTAGATCTGCACCTCAATTTGCTCTTAATGTTAAAAGTGCTCTTTTAGCAACAACTACCGCTC
>JABUQX010017353.1:7500-25000 GCA_015478945.1 Trachelipus rathkii | reverse complement strand
TTCCAAACGTGTTACACATTCTCGGATTGGGGCAACGACGAAAATGTACTGGAGGGGGTATACATGAGTTGACAATTACATGTGTGGGGGAGCCAGGGTAGGCAATGAAACTCTCCCTTACATTTCCGGCCCACAAAGTACTCTCAAGATAAAAAAAAAGTCTTTTTCATATATATATAATATATATATATATTATATATATATAATATATATAAATATATTATATATATATATATATATATATATAATATATATATATATATATATTATATATATATATATATATATATATATATATATATATATAGTTTAACCGTGTGATCTTAAAAAATTTCATTGTGGAAAGTTCTTGTGAGGTTGAAAATCTAGGTGGGGGCCATGACCCTACCCTGCCCCCCAATAACGGCGCCCATTTATATATATATTCTAACCCTTTGGCATGAAGCAAAACAGTTTCTTAAAATGGATTTATTACTTTATAGTACACTTTAACACATTCAAAAGTAAAACAAAGTTAAAAAAGTTCTAATTTCCAAGTTATTAGGTATGAAAAAATAGAAAGGGGGGGGGGGGGGGGGAACCCCAGAAAGTAGTCCTTTCGCTTCGTGTGAAGCCTCTTCAGCTGCCTGTGTTTAACATACCGACTCTGGAAACACAGGCAGCTGAAGAGGCTTCACACGAAGCGAAAGACTACTGCCCCCCTTTTTATTTTTTCATACCTAATAACTCTTGGAAATTAGAACTTTTTTAACTTTGTTTTAATTTTGAATATGTGTTTAAGTGTACTATAAAGTAATAAATTCATTTTAAGAAATTGTTTTGCTTCATGCCAAAGGGTTATAAAATATTAATACATACAAACTACGTTGAAAAGTAGATTATCTTTAATATATATATATATAATATATTATATATATAGTATATAAATTTATTATATTTATAAGTAAGTTATGATCGAAATAAACTACAGAATAAATCTATATATAATATATATATATATATATATATATATATATATATATATATATAATATATATATAATATATATATATATATATATATATATATATATTTATATATATATATATTAATATTATATATATATATATATACTATATATATATATATATATATATATATTATATATATATTATTATATATAACATATATACTATATATATATATAATATAATATATAAATATATTATATATATATATATATATTATATTATATATATATATATATATTATCTATTATATTCTTTAAAATTCTTGGTATTTCTTATGTATTGAAAATATCTATATATTTTTTACTATATATTATATATATATATATATAATATATATATAATATATGAGATATATATATATATATATATAGCAGTCTCCTGACAACTCGCCGGTCTAGCAACCTGTGGTTATTGGGAAGACGCCACCGCTTTATGTTCAAGAGCGGAAAACTTATATTAAGCCTTCGATGCTTTGAAAGTAGTAACTACTTCACACATACATTGCTTAGCTCCACATCAAACAATTATATCACTCTTTAATGAGTAAGTGTGAACGAATGAGTGTAATGTAATAAATTTATAACACATTTTATTATATTTGTAGTGATATTGTTGTTTGTTACATTTACGATTGTATCGCTATGCTTGGTCTTAGGGTAGACCATGGGTGTCAGGTAAAGAGGTTTTTTTCTTCTGTATCGTGCTTCCTGTGTTATCCACGTCTGCGGGCTTGCAGGAGGCAATGCCCAATTTGCTTTACAATTTCCCGTCAGGAACATAAACATATTATAAAAAATAAAATTGGGTTTATTTAACATAATACTTAAGCGAGTATCTCGATGAAGATTTTGAGCATAACGCATTTGTTCATCAAGATAAATACTATGGAATTGTACTATTCCCTGGTTAATTAATGTTCCTTTTTTTGTAGCCTGGGATCCGTATTTTGGATCTTTTTGACCAGAAATACTATCCCAGCTGTGATAATAAGTGCTTGTTGGAAGTTGAAGCTTTAATTTCATACTTCAAGCTTTCACTGGCTAACGGACGATCTTAAGAGTGGACCCCGGCTACACCACATGTCAGAGCCACAATCTGTTTATACTTCAGCGTCAAAACTGCGATCCATCATCATCCATAAGAGGACTATCTAAGATTAATTCCTTAAAGAGCTGTTTAAACTATAATCCTATGGTGACTATAAGATATTTCTTAAGAACTGTTCTAAGACTATTATCCTTAAGGACTGGACAAGGAACTATATATAAGAGACTGCGTAAGACTATATTTAAAGAGTGGACTGTCTAAAGACAAATCTTAAAAACTGGACTCTCTAAGACTAATCTTAAGGAGAGTGACTGTCTAAGGAACTATATCTTAAGGAGACGGTCTAAAGACTATATCTTAAGAGTGACTGTTCTTAAGGACTATATTTAAGATAACTGGTCAAACGCACACCTTAAGAGGACTGTCTAGGACCCATATCCTTAAGATTTGACAGTCTAAGACTATAACTAAGAGAGGACTGTCTAAGACTATATGTTTAAGAGTGACTGTCTAAGAAATAATAATGCTAACCTAACTTGGATTTCATTAAATTCATATAATTACGGCGATCTTCAACCCCACTGCAAGAATAGAAGTAGTGCGTGCTGTTAAAACTCACAAATTTGTCCTTTGGAAATTGGTATACTTTTTCCATTTATACAAAAAATTAGCATTGTCTGGAAGGATGAAATCCTTGAAAGTTTTCAACGTCTTCCAATTTCTCGCACTTTTCTCAAAATATTTTCATTTTTAAAAGGGAGAAGGTTGAAAGGAGTTTTCAAGTCGAAATTTCAAAGTCATATTCTTATCAATTCTCCCAAAACCCAAAAACCCCAAAACCTCAAAATTTCAAAACTCCAATTCTTTCGCTTTTTCATATTAAAAGGTGATGAGAGGAATCATGATTTCATTACAACAAACTAGATTTTGATATTTATGCAACGTAGGAAGCGCTGGGCAAAAACATTGATAAAAGTAAAATTATCGATAGTGATGCGATAATATTATCGATGTTTCCTATAAATAATATATAATAATATATAATATATATATATATATAATATATTTAATATCATATATGATATATATATAATATAACTATATATATATATATATTTATATATTATATAATATATATATATATATATATTATAATATATATAAATATATATGATATAAATATATTATATAAATATATCATATCATTATATATATATATATAATAAATATAAAATATATATATATATTTATTATAATATATATATTAATAATATATAGATATATATATATATATATATTATATAAATATAATAATATATATAATATGATATATATTTATATATCAAATAAAAAATTCCTTTATACACATGAATCAAGTTAAGGAGGCGTGAATCCTTTTTGTTCTTAAATTTAATGACGAATTTAAGTTCGTTGGCTGAGGCGTCTCAAACTTCTAAAGTTAAGTAAACAAAGGTTGTAAGAATTCGCTGTGGCGTTTATATTGTATAGCATTAAATTTTGGGCCACGCGTCTACTTCTTGTGATATATATATATATATCTGATATAGTATATATATATATATATATATATATATATATGATATATATAGTATATAATATATAATATAATATAATAATATTATGTTATATATAATATATATATATATATATATATATTATATATATAATATATATATACAGAAAATCAGTATTATAATATATATATATAGATATTATATAATATTATATATATATAGATTAAATATATATATATATAATATATATATTAATATATATATATATATAACATAATATATAATATATATATATATATAATATATATATATGAATATATAGTATATTTATATATATATATATATATATATTATATATTATTATATATAATATATAATATTAATAGTTTTAATTTACTATATATATATACTATAATATTATTATATATAGGTGATTATATATATAATATATATATATATATTTATATATATATATATATAATAGTATACTATATATATATATATATATATATATTATTATAGATAATGAATAATATATATTATATAAGCCTATAAGGTATATCACCCCTTTTCAAGGAAAGGAACAAAACATTAAAAATTAAAAAAAAATATATATATATTAAATATATAATATATATATTAATATATATGATATATATAATAAATATCAATCTAAATATATATAATATAATATATTAGATATATAATTATATATATATTATGATATAATATTATATTATAATAATATATAAAGTATATATATATTAATATATATATATTATATAATATTATAAATATAATAAGAATATTATATATATATAATATAATATATAAATTATAAATATATGATATAATTATATAACTATTACATATATATATATTTATATTAATAGTATATAATAATATATATATATATATTATATATATATAGTTATATATATTATATATATTAGATATTAATAATATAGATATATATATAAATATATATATGATAATATTAATAATTATATATAATATATATATAATATAGTCCACCCCAATACGGGCAAAGGCCCCCTTCAGGAAGAACAGAAAACACATTAAAATAAAAATAATAATGGAAACAACCCACGCCATTCCCACCAACGGCTTAAGGCCCAAAAATCTCCTAGTGGGCCGGGCAGACGGGAGAGGCCTTAAAAAGAAAAAAGAAGATTTAAAAAAAGGGGGAAGGGAAAAAAAAAAACAGATGAAGTCGATTAGAGATTTCCACAAGAAAGAGAGGGGGTGCTGCCAAAAGGGAAAGGAGGAATTTTCACAAACCCAAAACAAGCCTGGATAGGTTAACCCCAATATTCATGGAGGAAAAACCAGCGTCACCCCTTGCTATTAGGGGCGGGGGCCGAATGTGGTGGAATGCAAGCAGAGTCTCAACTACCTTGACGCGCAACTGCCGTTGTAGTACCTACAGTAAAGATAATAGTTCACCAAACGTCCACGGGTCGAGAGATAGAAAGGGCGGAGATTTTGAGTTTGAAAAAAGAAAAACTAGGAAGGCAGTTATTCAGTCCTATTAACCCTTAAGGCTTCAAACCTATCCAAAAAAAGAAGGGTGAAAACCCAGGGTCCTTCCCCCTCCTCCAAAATGGTAGGGAGGGAAATCCAATACTCCCATTACAAAGGAGATAGATTCCTTAATAAATTGGATAGGTAACGGTAGAAGGAAAAAAAAATCACGAAGCCTTGATAAAAACAGAACTTCTTTCCCAGGCTTTTTGAAGGGGGAACCCTCTTAAGGGGCAAAACCCCATGTGATTGGAAGTTTCCCAAAGAATAGTTATTGTTATTTTCACCATGATTTTTGTTAGGTTTTATTGTTGTCCAACAGATTAAAGACTGGAGGAGCTATTCGAAGTAGAGATCAGGGAAAAATTTGGAGGTTTTTTAAGGGAAAAAATGTAAAGAAAAGTTGAGTTTTTTTTAAAGAGGTTTTAAATTCATAAGATGAGCGACCCCCACCGGGGAAATTTTCCCATCCAGATAGGCAAAGAATAGAATCGGTAAAAGCTTTGGCAAGTCGGAAAAAGGCAACAACCTCTAAATGGCAAAGTGGAGCAGATTTTTGAAGGTGGTGGGAAAAGAAAGAAATGGAGAATTGACATCAATCGTGGTATAAAATGGAACAAGATGGGGAAAATGGGGCAGTGAAAGAAGATCGTTTACAATTGAAAAAGAAAGAAAAAAAATGGAACAAAGACAAGAACCTCAACCAGAAGGACTATGTCAGGAACAGGAAAAAGAAAGAAGAGTAATAGCATACAACTCTCATTCATTCGATGCATGTAAAGAGCTTTCTGTTGATAAGGAAAAAAAATTAGTTCATAAGTTAGCAAAGAGAAAGCAGAAACCCCAAATGAAGGCGCATCTGTATAGGCTAAGCGGTATACAACAACGCGCGCAATCGGACAAAATTTAAGAATCTTGATAGGAGTGTCGCGCTTCTTAGCCGAAGAGAAGCACCCGCCGGGTTAAGGATTCTTCGATGATTTGTTAAGCGCCACCCAAACACAAAACAAAAAGGGTAAACATAAAAAGTTGGATGAATAAGACAGAAAACCTTAGAAACCCACCATAAATTGACCAGAATCATGCAGGAGTAATCCCGCGCTGCAATCAAAACAACAGCACTAGAATTAAGCATTGAAAGAAAAAGCTCAGATATAAGTAAAGCAAAAAAAAGAGGGAGGCAAAAAAAACCCAAAAGGGAGGCGAACACCTTGGGAGGAAGCCAGTGAACGCATTTGCCAAACCCGGGTCCGAATTGTGTTTCGGTAATGATCGTGAGACTGATTAGCCATCCAGTCGAGTCTCAATCTCGGCTAGTAGGCGACCATTCAAACCGCAAGGTTTTTCCCGTAATCTACCTTAAGAAAGGCGGAAGAAAACCATATCGGATATATCGGATAGGGGCGAAAAGTATATCCGCTTAAGTAGACTCTCGGAACCCGGAAAGCCTGAACTGGAGGCGAATCGAAAGAACGAAATGAGATTTTCCACGATGATCTAAAAGAAAATAGAAGGTTTTAGAGGTTGTTTCCCGAAAGATCTTCGAAATGAATACCAAGTGAAAACTTATAGTTGACGAATAGGTAAAAAAGAGCAGAGGCGCTTCCTTTTTCGGAAATAAGTGGAATATGTGAGTGGCTCCAACAAACTTGAGGAAAAGTGCTAGTATTGAGGACGTAAAAGAATGATAGTTCAACGAGAGGCGGGACAGCACGAAAAAGGGCACCACCTCCCTTAAAACTTGGGAGGAAATGCCCCATCCGGGCCCACCCCCACCTCATACAGACCGATGTCATAGATCCGCGTACCCATGCACCCGATCAAAGTGTAACCATAAAGGGGGCCAGGCAAAGGCATAGTACACCTGAGAGGAAAAGGAGGGAAGAGGGATGACGTCCCCGCCCAGAAATCGTCCTCCCAGGGGTGAGTAGAGCTCGCACCACCGAAAACCTCAGAGAGAGTCGGGCAACAACCGAGGCGACCACCATCACAGAGAACGCGGGTCGACAGAATACCTTTGCTTTCAGTTAGAGAATTAGAACAAACACAGAAAACCATATTCCAGATCCGAATCAAAGGAAGAAAAAGCAGATTTTAACAGAAAATGTTAGAGATATGTTTTGGCAAGAGGGCCGAGAATGATTGTGTCAGGTATAGAGAACCAAGGAGCAACTTTTCCGTTTGATGAAAAAGGCCCGTTTTTGCTACGTTCAAGGGAGTTATCCCTTGCAACTGAAATTTGTTAGCTGATAATGAAATATTATAGTGGAGAGTGAATCGAGAGGCGTGGGAGAGTCTTCATAACGTGAAAACAGAAACTATCCGAACATACAAGAATGTTCCCCAACTCCCGATTACGCCCGGCTAGTACCTCTAGAGCCTGGACAAATGCGCAGATAGAAAAGAAAACAAGTAACGCGATCAGCACCCATCCGGGAAACCATCTGATTAATGATGGAAATGAAGGAAGAACAGAGCATTTAGTCGAACACGAAGGGATAATGCGGTGACAACCTGGCGCATCATCCCATCAATCTAGTGCATAGAGATAGAATACCTGTTGATTAATTATGTTCAAACGTCTGCCCACGGACCCCTTAATCACGCAACAAGATAGCCGAAAGCTGGTCCACTCAGGAAGTAAAAGGGCTAGGCTGTCAATTTCAATTATAGTGGTTGCTGTAGAAGGAGCCGCCCAAGGCCCCCAATCGGCCCCAGATCAAGTACCGGATCCGCAATGGCAAAGAGTCCAGAGACGCCTGAAGGACGTAGGAGCTGTATAGAGGAGAAGATAGTTATAGAGGAAGAACCTTTTAATGAGCCAGATCAATTATGTTAGTCTAGAGCTTGAGACACTTATAGGAGCGACCGAACTATGCAGATACGGCTGATATATATTTACAATGCTATACGATCAGATAGATTTGCAACAGAAAATGCGTTGAAAGAAACATGGAGCAGAGGGTCAAGTGCAGCTAAGTTTCCAACAAGTTGTATATGGACGATCATCGATTTTGTAGCCGTGCTCCATTTATATGAGTTTGGTAAATCCAAGACTCACGATATGAAGAATAGCGATGAGTTCAGGCCTCACCAACACCAGCAGATAGACAGCTGCCACCGAGACAGAGCCACACTCCCAGGATATTCTAGATGCGTGCGCCACATTACTATTGAAATCCAACCAAATAGAGCGACTCGCCACAAGATATTATGAAGAATAGAAGAT
This sequence comes from Trachelipus rathkii, assembly GCA_015478945.1. Taxonomy (NCBI): domain Eukaryota; kingdom Metazoa; phylum Arthropoda; class Malacostraca; order Isopoda; family Trachelipodidae; genus Trachelipus; species Trachelipus rathkii. The sequence continues at coordinate 16,634 of JABUQX010017353.1, read as the reverse complement.
GTCAAGTACATGAGGATGACTCGCTGATGCCAGAGAGTAGTATAAATGATATATCTAGTAACGCAAGCGCCTACAGCTTCACAATGCACTGTCTCTTTGAGTTAGAACTTACCACGAAGATGCAAGATGAGTATCAGATAGCACTTCCACGCATGCACATAGCCATGCTATCATACATATATGTGCGGTGAGCTTTCAAGTAGAGAAGATAAGTTAGATCAGTATTTCAGAGCGCACAGAACTATAACAAGTTCTAGTGTAGAATTACTAGTTCTCTCAGCGACTTTTACAGAGTCACAGTCTTATTATCATATTAACTTGCGAATTGGCAGGCGTAAACATTTGGATACGCTTATTGCTTCAGAACGGTATAGCATATTGCACATGACCTACAGCACCCCACTCTTAGATCACTGGTAAATACCCATCCACAATCTCATATTCAGATAGAATGAGGAGGAGCTACACATATTCGACAAAATAAAAAGCCTTATTAGGCAGAGCACCACATTTTTTATTTTTAAGTGAGCATAACATGCTCAACTTTTATCTCTATAGGTACTTACTATGTATAGAATTTGTACAATAACATAATGAAGTCCTACTTCTAAGGTAAACTTCACTCAGTATGAAATTTTACTGACCCACTATAAAGGTTTTAAAATAACATTAGTTGTAATATTTCTCCTGATCAGTATTGATACCTAGAGTATGTATCTTACATAGCTAGAGATGATCAATACATCATTTTCGTATGATCCCGATTAACGACTAGAGCCTATCATATGGAAGCCATTACTACTAATATCTCGCACATGACTATCTTATATCAAACGAGTATCAGTAAATCCTGACATCCCATTAGTAAAGAATCCAGCATATTTGAATACTTAAATACCTATACAGAAGTAGGTGAGCCTAAGTAAGCAGTTCTAGTATGCATATATTAATATATCAGATGGTCTACAACAAAGATTGCCCATTAAAGAAGATACATGTGATATAGATATTATAGATATCATACGTTTATCCACTATATCTTGTAGGTAGTCATAGACTATTTACTCAAATCGTTAATGCTACATATATAAAACGAGATACAGGATGTAAAACTTTCATATATATATATATAATACGTATCAATAATTATTATAGGTGAGGAATGTAAAATTGACAAAACTTCTCATAAACTTAAGGAAAATAATGAAAAAGATCATATATATCTGTTCATTTTCTGCGAACTATTATTATTAGACATAACACATGCACGCTACTACGTAGAGCACATATGCGCATTGCGTAATTCTATGCTGATGTTTTCCGTGAAGGACCCAATTCTTTTAAAGCTATCTGAAGAGCAAGTATCTGCAAAGACCAATCTAAAGAGAATAGAGCTCATTCGTGCACGCACTTCATCTTATAAGCGACGCAATTGACCGTAGCCGCACGAACCCCAGTGAAAAAAGTTGGGAACCCCGCGCTCTCACTCGCTCTAGAGTTCGATTACTAAGTAGTAGCAGCTCTCACCGCTAGATAGCTACCGAGACGATCACTCTAGGATGCAACAATAGGATTCAACATCTCTATCATAAAACGCTAAATGAGAGTTACAGATACAGCAATGCTATCAATTAGAGAAAGCACAGTACGTCCAGTCTACCTGATATATTAGCGATTCTTCATACTCAATCGTTCACTAGCCGATACTGTACACTAGTGTCCCATAACAGCATCGCAAGCCTTGGAGCAAATTAGAGATGTACATGAATATATTATAATCTCTATTTTATTCCACGCGCAATAGATATCTAAACACTATCTGCAAATACCAGTAGCATTCGAAAGTAATTTGCAGCAGTCCACACTAAGGCTAGAGTTATTTTTATAGATCGAGATTAACTGTTAATATATAGCTTGTATGTTTGCACAACTAGCAATGTAATTTATAGACACAATATTTATTAACTTATGCTATTATATATATTTCAAAACAAAAGCTTATATATATCGAAACATACTGGCCAGGAATAACACTATCAAGATACACCACATATAACATTATATAATTCTGATCTTTATTAACAGGATATAACTATTTTTCAATTCGATGACTACATCATACTTCAGCTGAAGCTCGCTATCACAATATGCGTTTCATATCTTTCAGCTCTACATCGTCTACGGTTATTCATTCAGTATCTGTACTTCGTTATTTCTTGCCTTTATAATTATAGTTCTGTTCCATTTTTTATTTTACTATATCTTCCATCTCAGACGAACCTATATCGAGTCGATAATATACCAATAATGATGAGCTGTATAGCATAAAGAATGGACACATCTGTACATCACGCCCCGTTTAGACGAGTATTACAATATAGAACCTAATGTTAAGTCATAAATAATCTATATATATATATATATATATATATATTAATATAATATATATATATATATATAATATATATATATATATATATATATATATATATCATTATAAGTGCTCTTAATTCTCATCAGTATAATTGAAGCTTCGAAAAGAAAACAAAATTGGAACTAAAGTTAGAGGATTCTGACTTAGTTCTAATACCTCCATCCGAACAATATTTGCACCAATTCAAACAAATATTACAAAATAATTCTTAATATGCGAAAGAATTTGAAAGCAATTTGATATTTAAATATTTACATAATATAAACATTTTATTTCTATAAAGGTAATAATTTTTATTTGTATTTGTTCACAATAATACAAGTTTTAGTCTAAGCGTGTCTCTAAAACATAATAAATTTTGATGTGTATTACACATTTAAAAATTTAAAACGTAATAAATTTTGATGTGTATTACATATTTAAAAATTTAAAACGTAATAAATTTCGATTCGTGGTACCATAATAAGCTTGAAAAGAATGTTTTTAATTTCTTTTAAGAAAATTATTCCATTTTTTAGAAAGTAGTGCATATCATCAGAACAAGGACAAAACCACAAGTTTGTAGTGTTTACTTATGTGCACAGGTTATTAATAGAGTTTGCCATCAAATTTTCAAAGCCGAAAACATGAATGTTCGTTGTGCGGCTAAAGTCGGGATTTTATGTTTCCCACGGGAACAATTAAACACTTCTTCCTCAATACTACAAATAAACACTTCTTCCTCAATACTACAAATAAACACTTCTTCCTCAATACTACAAATAAACTTCTCCCTCAATACTACAAATGAGCACCTTCGTGATTTTCGCATTGGACTTACGACATAATATCATTAATATAGGTATATATAAAATGAGAAAGGTGAACCTAGCTTCACTTTTTTCAACTACCTACCAACTATACAAGAGAGAGAATCTGATAAGATAGATTTCAAAAATACCTGTAACTCTAGATCCTAAAATTAGGTCATTAATAGATGTAATTCCTTTCCTAAAGAGGGGTTTATCAAATTGTGCTCTGATGTCAAAATCAAGAGGTTGAGATAAACCTTCTACGATAAGTTGCATCGTGTGAATAGATGTAGAACATTGCTTCGCCAACACTTCTAAACCTGTGAATTGGATAAGTTGAAGAAAAGACAACAGAAAATAGGTATTTTTAAATAAAATAAAACTTTACCATCAAGTAATAAATAAAGAATAAATACATTTAATGTTGCAAAATAATAATAATAATAATAAAAAACTTGCTTAAAAATACAATTAAATAAAAAAAAAAAAAAAATATATTTACTAGATGTTCTCGAAACCTGTTGAACAGTTCTTATAAATCCTTCCGAAGCAATATTTTGTGCTTTAACATTGCAAATATTCATAAATTTGACTGCAACATCATACGATTCTGGATGAATCATTGTGCGATCTAGTGGACATGGAGATTCTTTTTGGCTTTTCTTAGCAGAAGGTGTTCTGGTGGCAATTTCAAAAACATTTAAATACGAGAAAACGCCAATCAGGAAGAAATAATAAAATAAATAAATAAATATCATCATCATAATCAGCTGTCACTCGATTCCCCATAAACGAAAGGGATAGATGATGATGATGATATTTATTTATTTTATTTTTATTTCTTTCCTTTTATGCCTTGTATATATATATTATAATAGTATATATATATATATATATTATATAGATATATATAGTATTATATATATATATTATTTATATTATATATAATATATATATAATATATATATATATATATGAAAATAGTATATATATATATATATATATATTATATATATATATAGTATAATTATATATATATATATATATATATATATATTATATATATATATATTTTAAAAATATATATTTATATTTATATATATATGATATATATTATTACTTATAACATATGTATATTTATAATATATATATAAATATGATATACTATATATATATATATATATATATATATGATATATATTATATATATATTATATAATATATATATATATATATATATATATATATATATAATATATATATTTTATATATATATAATATATTTATATATATATATATATATATATATATATATATATATAATATATTTATAATATATATAATTATAATATAATATTGTATATATATATATATATTATAATATATATATATATATATATATATATATATATATATAGATATATGATATACTTTTAGAGATATTAACAAATATTTATACATATATATTATATATATTCTTTCTTTCTTTCTTTCTTTATCTTCCTCTTTACCCAAAGACTGGGGGTAAGGTGCTCGACTAACATGCATCGGAAAAAGAAAAGCAGTAGAAGAAATATGACAAAAGTCGAAGGAAAGCCCAGCCTTACCGCCCCTTCTGTACCATTAATTAGTGAGAACTCGTCACAGACAGAAAATATCCACCTAGAGCTTTCTTGGACCGCGACGGCACCCTCACGTATTGGTAAATCGTCAATGTAAGAGGTTCATCCATTGGCCCAGGTGGCCCACAACTACCCCCTAGCAAAACCCCGCCATTCACATCTATTATGCACCTTTCTTCTCGCCTCTTGCAGCACCCGCCCCCCCCCCCCACCCAAACCACAGTTCTCTCCTTCGGACATTCGTTCACCGACTCATCCACTTTCTCTTCGGTCTCCAGCCGTCGGTTCCCAACACACTCGCCACTATACATCCGCTGTAACAACCGACTATCATTCATCTTCCACATGGACAAACCATCTCAACGTACTTCATTTATTATTCTCTCATTTACCCCTTTCTTCACACCACACACTCTCTAATACGTTCATTCACTATTTTATCAATTCTGTCTTACAAATAGCATGCTCTAAGGATTGTCCAATCTGAAACACATTGAACTTATAGGATCATATTACTTCTTTTTCTAGACCCCATAGTCTCACTACTAAACATTAAGCACAGGTAACAACGCATACCCTCATGTAAACCTCCATAAGCGCACCTCAACACTTAGTCCCTTTACATTACCAACGTATTAATTGCCACCAGCAACGCATGCCTGCCAATTTCAGCACTTTCCTACACACTCTGCATTATCCGTTCCCATTTCATCCAACACATATCCTAAATATTTAACTTCAGACACTTGTTCCAGTGCTCACCATCTACATAAACTTCACACTGAGGACTGTTCCCACTCACAACCACCATAACCTTACTCTTATTACGTTTACTTTCAAACCCCTCCTTTTTACACACCCTTGCCAATCTCTCTACCAATCCTTCAAACTCTCTTTCAGATTCGCCAGCACAAAACAATCATCCGCATTTAATAGGTAGGGCAACCTCCAATCATCTCCATTCTCATCATTCTAACACATTACCTGCCATCCCCACCTCGAATTCTTTCATAACCCCATCCATATACAAATTTGAATAACCAAAAGGAGACATAACAGCAACCCTGTCTCATCCAAATTAATCCCTAACATCACCATTGACACCATTTATTCTTACACAGCTTCACTATCGTCATCATACATACTTTTGAATCCATTCAGAAGTCTACCACAAACACCATATATCCTAACACCTGCCCTAACGCTTCCCTATTAACTCTAGCATACGCCTGTTGCAAATCATAAAACCTAAATACAAGTTATTCTTCTTCTCCTCATTTTCTCAATCTTTGTTTCAATGTAAAGATTTGATCCACACATCCTCTACCCCTCCTAAACGCACCTTGTTCTTCACCAAGGATGTGTGGATAAAATCTTTACATTGAAAACCAAATGAACTGGAGAAAATGAGGGAAAAGAAAAATAAAATGTGTATTTAGGTTTTATGGATTTGCAACAGGGTATGAATTAGGATTAATAGGGAAGCTCTATGGCAGGTGTTAGTAATATATGGTGTTGGTGGTAGGCTTCTGAATGGAATCAAAAGTATGTATGGACGATAGTGAAGCGTGTGTAGAATATATGGTGTCAAAAAGTGATTGGTTTAAATATTAATAGCGAGTGAGGCAGGGATGTTGTTATGTCCCCTTGTTATTCAATTTGTTATAATGGAGGGGTTTGAAAGAATTAGAGATGGGGTTGGCAGGAAATGGTGTTAGAATGATGGAGAATGGAGATGAGTGGAGGATGCCCTACCTATTATATGCGGATGATTTGGTTTTGTGTGGCGAATCTGAAGAGAGCTTGAGAGGATTGATAGAGGGATTTGGCAGGGTGTTCAAAAGGAGGGGTTTGAAAGTAAACGTAGATAAGAGTAAGGTTATGGTTGTGAGTGAGGACCGTCCTCGGTGTGAAGTTATGTTAGATGGTGAGCAGCTGGAACAAGTGTCTGAGTTTAAATATTTAGGATATATGTTGGATGAAAAGGGAACAGATGATGCAGAGAGTAGTAAGAAAGCTGTGAATGGCAGGAACTTGGCTGGTGCAATTGAATCGTTGGTGGATGTAAAGGGACTAAGTCTTGAGTGCGCTAGGGTCTTACATGAGGGTATGTTGTTACCTATGTTAATGTATAGAAGTGAGACTATGGTCTGGAATAAGAGGTATAGATCTAAAGTTCAATGCGTTCAGATGGACAATCTTAGGGGCGTTAATTTATTAAGAAATCTTATTAAATTAAAAGTAATTGTTCTTTATAAATTAAAAAACCTGTGCAAAATTAAAATAAAATCTATATTAAATACTAAAATCCTTTTTATAAATTAAAAAGACGGTCAAAATTTAATATAAAATCTACATTAAATACTAAAGTCCTCTTTATAAATTAAAAAGCCGGTCTAAAATTAAAATCAAATCTATATTAAAAATTAAATTAAAACTAAGATTATCACATTTCACATTTTATAATTTTAAGGAATGGATTCTCTAGGGCAGCGATTCCCAACCAGGGGTAAGCGTACCCTTGAGGGTACTCTGAAGACTGGTGCGGGGTACGTGAAAATAATATTGGTAATGGCGGAAAACACCAAAAAAATAAAGGAATAAACCCCCCCCACCACCACCACCATTTATCATATCGCGGGATTACGCATGTGTCTTCCCCTCACTATTTATTAAGAGCTACGTTAGAAGACTTGTATATCAAGATGAATTATAATTATTATAAACTTTATGTAGTTGCAAATTATTTTAATAGTTTTTATTTGCTTTGATGTTAGACTATTATAAAAATTGAAATAAACTTCAAAATCAAAAATAAAAGCCTATAAATGTTATTACTTTGTCTTGGATTATTTAGCCAACCATAAGAACGTTACTATCTGACAAAAACAAGGGGTACGGGGAAAGGAAAAAGGTTGGGGTGCGCTGCTCTAGGCAAAATGCTAAGGTATAAGACGAAGTCAAATTATACCAAGGAGTATATTCCGAGTTACAAGTACAATAAAATTTCTGTGGCTGGTGAGAGCAACTTTCAGTGGTAAAAAGACCCATATCATCGTAACTCTAGTAACGATAATTTAATTCTATAGCTGATTGGTAAAAGGTTTTAATATCAAAATATTGAGAAATGTGTAAAAGCATATTGAATGGGGCTTATTCACATTTCTCAATATTTTAACATTCTTATTACCCCTCAGCCACAGATTTTATATGCGACATCAAATTTTTTTTTCTCCTATATTAGATAAGGTAAAGAAATTTACAAACATGATAAAACTTGCTTTTTAAATTCCTCTTCAAGTGTTTCAGGTATTATTCGAATAAACCCTGCGCACTGTTCGAAGGTCCGAGGACCGATTCCTTTTACTGATTTTATTTGTTCTCTGTTGATGAAGGGTCCTTTTAATCTTCGATGCTCCACTATATTAGAGGCACGTGTTTTATTCAGACCAGACAATTTTCTACAATAAATAATAATAATAATAATATAATAATAATAATAATAATAATAATAATAATAATAATAATAATAATAATAATAATAATAATAATAATAATATAATAATAATAATAATAAATACCTTTTTCAGAAATTAAAAATTAACTTTAAATTTAAAATAGTTATTCATAAATATTAAAATATACCTGGTACAAATAATAATGCGAATAATAATAATACAATATATAATAATTTCTGAAATGGGGCTACCAATTGCAACACAATACTGTGTCCTTTGAGCCCCAACATAATGTTTTGATTAAATTTAAATTGAATATAAGAATTACAATTCTCACAATGCAACTATAACAAAATTTGGTGCATTCCATGTAAGATCACACAATTTAAAACCAGACACACTCGGATTTACTTCAAATTTTGGTGGTAGTTCATAAGAGTTCAGCGCAACAATAAAAATTTCAAAATTTCAGTTCAATCAATCAATTGGGTCAAAAATTATGATGCCCCAAAATTTTGGGGAATTGCCAATTTTAGTATGCGAAATTTTACAAATACAAATATTATTTTCTCTCCTAATTGGCATAAAAGCATGGTGTTTAGCTCATGTTAAAGAGAAAAGTGAGCTCTTCAATTAAGATACTTGTGTAAAAACATTAAATGGTAAAACAGGTTGCAAGCAGTTAAACATTTGGGAGGGGCTAGCACCCCCACCCCCACTTAGTGAAAGGATATTGAAATTATTTTCTTTAAAAATTAATCATAGAATACTTCATCAATAATAGGGGAAAAAATAAAGCACAGTTAAAAAAAAGTAGTAAATAGTACAA
>JABUQX010017353.1:0-2500 GCA_015478945.1 Trachelipus rathkii | reverse complement strand
TAAACGTGCGAGGCTCATCTCCTGCAATCGGTTGCGCCGATGAGAGGATGAATACTCACTGTCTGGCGTTATATTTCTAGGTTTCGCCCCACGTTGATCACTTGCCCAGTAAGACCGGAAGCCCTGTCACAGAGCAGAGTAAAAATCAGTTGATGGAGGCGACCTTGATGAATGGCTACAGAAAGAGGAGGAGGCCACTCTGGCCTCTGTCAGCGGTTTCATTGCCAGTCAGCCATACGTGAGAGGGGGGTTCAAAAGAATGTTATTCGTTTCTTGCAAGGTTGGAGCAGCCGAAAAAATTGTTGCATAATAGATACCATTGCGTTTTTAGAGTAAAGGGATTTGAGCGCCTGGAGGGATCTGAGCGAATCCTAATAAATGACAGGAATGTGGTACTGGTTAAGGATTAAATTTAAGCGAGGGCAATCTTTATAGCTGTTATTTCTGCAGCAAAAATTGAAGCATGAGTGGAGAGGGTATGGAAGTAGTTGCGATCAGGAAAGACTGCAAAGGCGCCTGTGCCGTTCCCAGTTTTAGAGCCGTCAGCAAACACTGGGAGTGGATCCACCATGAACTATAGTGAGACAAGAATTATGCCTTTAATAACCATGGAGACAAGACATCCCAGCCTCAATCCACTATTACTAATAATAAAAAATTACTTTTTCACTATAGTTAAAAAACATGAAAACAGGTTCCACAATAGTATACGGTCTACAAGTTTGGTTGTGGTCTATTTAAACTATAGTAAACTATAAACAATAGTAAAATAGGTTAGGATCTTAGGTTAGGACAACTGTGGACCGCATACTATAGTAGTACCAAACACGAATAAGTTAGCAAATTCACATATCTTTTAACAGAAATTACTAATAAATACCTGCACTTATGTGATTAACGTCCATAGTCGGAAATTCTTGTTTAGCTTCAGGTGAGACAGAATATTGGGACACACCACTTTCGTTAATAATCGTGTACTGAATATTATAAGGCTCGAAACAATTCGAACTAATAAGCGAGGATAAATATTGTTCCATCTCCCTGCAAGCAGTTCCATTACCTATGGCAAAATATTCGCAACTGCAAAGGAGATAACTTCATGAGACCCTTCATCTAATATATATATAATATATATAAATATATATTATATATATATATATAATATAGATATATATATAAAATATAAAATATCATATATATAGATATATATATAATTATATAAATATATTAATAATATAATAAAATAATATATATATAAATAATATATATATAATAAATATTATAATTATATATACATAGTAATATAAATATATAAAAAAAAATAACAAAAAAAATATATATATTATTAGATATATATATAATATATATATATATATATATATATATATATATATAGTATATATATATATATATATATATATTATATAATATATATATATATATATAAATAATATATATATTATATATTATATATATATATATATTATACTATATATAGTATATATATATATATATATATATATATATTATAATATATATTATATATAATATAATATATATATAATATATATATTATATATATAATATATATATATATATATATATATATATATAATATATAATATATTATATATATATATATATATATATATATATATATATATATATATATATAGGTATATAATAATATATATATATATATATATATATATATATATATAATATATATATATATATATATATATTTAATATGCAAACTGATGCTGCTTTGTATTGTCATTTAATTATTCCCCCCAAAAACCCCCAAATCACAGATCATCAATATACCTCCTACACTTATTTCTCACGTATGAGTCGCGTACACATATGTAACTCAGTTGGTTTGTTACGTACCTAATTCGATGAAATTGAGAGACCTATGTATTTTTTTGGTAAATGATGATAAGAACAAGGCTATTTGACTCTAGACTCGTGTCTACCAATATCCGCGTTGGAATAGGTCTCCAGAGTTGGCCATCGCGACGCTCGCAGATATGAATATTATTCCCAATTTGCGTAGACAAAGAATAATATGCACAACAAAGGTACGACGTAAGAAATATAAACTTATTAAAGTGGCCCTGCGATGTGGGACGAAGCTAGAGTTAATAGAGAATTAGCTCACGGTATACAGAAAAGGGTCCATAGGGAAGTAGTACATCCTAGCAATTTAGTGATCTATGCTAACCACCCTTTTGCTCGATATGAAGGTAATGATAGTATGATATTAGGTCTGAAACTATGTGGTAATATATATCTAATGTATGTGTTAAGCTCAATACCGAGGTTAATTTCAAGTCTCTAGGATGTTATATATATATATATTATAGATAGTGAGTAGATATAGTACTCCCCCTGAGAGCGTAGTTCTCGAATAATAGCAGTCTTACGTCCATTTGTTGTTGGCTTTAGTATATATCATGAGCTGAACGAGGAGTGATATTAGGACTTAAGGATTATA
>JABUQX010017352.1:0-18708 GCA_015478945.1 Trachelipus rathkii | reverse complement strand
GGTATTATTTTTTTTTGTATTCGATTAATTAACGACAGACACGACAAACACGCGACACGCGACACACGATACACGAACGCAGGAGGAGGGGTCCAAGATAGCTAAAGCGATGACAAAAAGGTTTGGTACGTACGTTCTGCCGTAGTGCCTCACTCTGCTAGCGCGCGCGCTTTTCTTTTTTCTCTTTGTTTTCTCTTTTACTCTGTTGAAAAACCAGGGAAAGAACGACGATATTTATTTCCGACATGACGGGACATGGGTAGATAGTATGTAAGCCGTTTAAACGGGCGGGTGGGGGTTTGGAAGTCACCGTCGGAAAGAAATATCGTGGTTCTCTCGTTCGTTCTTTTCATTTTTATTAACGATACGAGAATTTTTTGGTGACTTGAATAAATTCTTCCGTTCGGAGGAAATGATGATGATGATGATGATGATGAGTGTTGGTATCGGTCGGTGGCGGCGGCGGCGAGTACGGTATTTTTACTCGCTTCTGCTGCTGTTTTTTTTTAAGTTTTTGGTAACGCAGTACTGCGGGAATAGGTAGTAGGTTCCCGAACCATTTTACTTTTTCCGTGCCGCTTTTTAGCACGGGCGTTTATTTTTTAGTTTTTAAGGCATGTTTTTTTTAGATTTAAGGATTTTTTTTTATTTTTTTTAGATTAGGGACCATATAACTAACGTAATATGCAAAGTTTTTTCCACAGGTAATTATGGAATGAGAAAACCGGGAGCTTTAAAAACTACGCTTGAAACGTTCCTTTTCTGGGAACGTGAATGGCTTAGTGGATAAGGCGACCGGTTACTGTTAACTAAGCGACGCGGAGTCCAGTAAGTATTTCGAACACCGCTGATGGATAGTAAAATCTCATTTGACACCTAAAACACGATAGGTACACACCCACGCTCATATCCAAATATTTATTTCTTCCTCTTTAAATCTATCCAAACCCTTCGACTATTTCTTTCAATCTATTTTGCTGTTCGCTCTTTCGTATTCCTCTATCATCGTATGACGATCGAACGGTTCGGTCTTAGTCTCGATGAATCGATCGGAAAAGTGGAAACGCCGTAGGGGTGCGCATGTCCGAACATTAGGGCGTTCACCCGAAAGCCAAAGTCCAAGTTCCGATCGACGAGAGAAGGTCTTAGAGCGTGGATTTTTATCGGGGCTGGGCGGGTATATAAACTCCTTGGACGGAAGGATACATGCTTTCCAAGATCGCCCCAAAGTTCACAGGTGGGGATAGGACCGTCGCACTGAAAAAGGGGATTCACGAAGAAAAGGATTCGACTAGCCGAGTCGCCTTCGGACGTCATACGGTGTCTTTCCATCATAGCGATTAGATAAATAAACTAAAATTACACGGCGGTAGTCAGTTAGTCCTCGGAGAGATGCCTTCCTTTTCTTTCCGAGGGTGAAAATTTGTCCGAAGCGTTCGAAATAGCGTTAGGTTTGTCTAGCTCTTTAGTGAGTTAGTTCGTTAGTTAGATCTTCGGGTCGATAGTTTTTTTTACCTCTCTCCTATCCTATCCCCAAAAAAACATCGATCCGCGAGCGAGCCCAGTGGTTCGCTCGAACAATGGTTTTTTTCGAATCTGCCCGTACATATCTCGTATTTACGTGATCGATTGCGTATTTATGGTTATATACGGGCGGGTTCCCTTTAAAAAATCCTTTCTCTTCTACTGAAATTTATTTTATTTTTCAAACCTATTCGGTTTACTCACGAACACTTATACCCAAAACACACAGGTTTCGAACGCTGATGACGACAGATGCTCACGGGCTCCCTGTCATCGTACGTCCCCGTCGTGGAGCCCGGTAATATCTTGAGATTCCTCCCTCCGAAAGAAACGAGTCTCTGTTACTCGAACCAACCAAACGACAAACCAAACGACAAACGTAATACGATCGAATAGAAAAAAAAATATATCGCGTCGTCGACGACGACGATTCATTCGTCTTATTCGTCTATTTTTCATTACTGTACATGAACGCATCCCGGTGAAGATTTTCGCGTTCGCGCATGCATTTGTTCATTAGGATGCGTTTCATTGCAGTTCGTTCAATGGGCGACCGAGTCCATTGTCCGTCCGTTTATTTTTATTTTTTTTATATAAACGAGCCAGGACCAATCGATCGAGGTTGGTTCTCGAGCTCGTTCGAATAATGGCGGATGATCATCGTCTCGATGGCGCGGTATTATTTTTTTTTGTATTCGATTAATTAACGACAGACACGACAAACACGCGACACGCGACACACGATACACGAACGCAGGAGGAGGGGTCCAAGATAGCTAAAGCGATGACAAAAAGTTTCGTGGTACGTACGTTCTGCCGTAGTGCCTCACTCTGCTAGCGCGCGCGCTTCTCTTTTTTTCTCTTTGTTTTCTCTTTTACTCTGTTGAAAAACCAGGGAAAGAACGACGATATTTATTTCCGACGGGACGGGATATGGGTAGATAGTATGTAGGCCGTTTAAACGGGCGGGTGGGGGTTTGGAAGTCACCGTCGGAAAGAAATATCGTGGTTCTCTCGTTCGTTCTTTTCATTTTTATTAACGATACGAGAATTTTTTGGTGACTTAAATAAATTCTTTCGTTCGGAGGAAATGATGATGATGATGATGATGAGTGTTGGTATCGGTGGCGGCGGCGGCGGCGAGTACGGTATTTTTACTCGCTTCTGCTGCTGTTTTTTTTTTAAAGTTTTTGGTAACGCAGTACTGCGGGAATAGGTAGTAGGTTCCCGAACCATTTTACTTTTTCCGTGCCGCTTTTTAGCACGGGCGTTTATTTTTTAGTTTTTAAGGCATGTTTTTTTTAGATTTAAGGATTTTTTTTTATTTTTTTTAGATTAGGGACCATATAACTAACGTAATATGCAAAGTTTTTTCCACAGGGTAATTATGGAATGAGAAAACCGGGAGCTTTAAAAACTACGCTTGAAACGTTCCTTTTCTGGGAACGTGAATGGCTTAGTGGATAAGGCGACCGGTTACTGTTAACTAAGCGACGCGGAGTCCAGTAAGTATTTCGAACACCGCTGATGGATAGTAAAATCTCATTTGACACCTAAAACACGATAGGTACACACCCACGCTCATATCCAAATATTTATTTCTTCCTCTTTAAATCTATCCAAACCCTTCGACTATTTTTTTCAATCTATTTTGCTGTTCGCTCTTTCGTATTCCTTTATCACCGTATGACGATCGAACGGTTCGGTCTTAGTCTCGATGAATCGATCGGAAAAGTGGAAACGCCGTAGGGGTGCGCATGTCCGAACATTAGGGCGTTCACCCGAAAGCCAAAGTCCAAGTTCCGATCGACGAGAGAAGGTCTTAGAGCGTGGATTTTTATCGGGGCTGGGCGGGTATATAAACTCCTTGGACGGAAGGATACATGCTTTCCAAGATCGCCCCAAAGTTCACAGGTGGGGATAGGACCGTCGCACTGAAAAAGGGGATTCACGAAGAAAAGGATTCGACTAGCCGAGTCGCCTTCGGACGTCATACGGTGTCTTTCCATCATAGCGATTAGATAAATAAACTAAAATTACACGGCGGTAGTCAGTTAGTCCTCGGAGAGATGCCTTCCTTTTCTTTCCGAGGGTGAAAATTTGTCCGAAGCGTTCGAAATAGCGTTAGGTTTGTCTAGCTCTTTAGTGAGTTAGTTCGTTAGTTAGATCTTCGGGTCGATAGTTTTTTTTACCTCTCTCCTATCCTATCCCCAAAAAAACATCGATCCGCGAGCGAGCCCAGTGGTTCGCTCGAACAATGGTTTTTTTCGAATCTGCCCGTACATATCTCGTATTTACGTGATCGATTGCGTATTTATTATTTATATACGGGCGGGTTCCCTTTAAAAAATCCTTTCTCTTCTACTGAAATTTATTTTTTATTTTTCAAACCTATTCGGTTTACTCACGAACACTTACTTATACCCCAAACACACAGGTTTCGAACGCTGATGACGACAGATGCTCACGGGCTCCCTGTCATCGTACGTCCCCGTCGTGGTCCCCGTCGTGGAGCCCGGTAATATCTTGAGATCCCTCCCTCCCTCCGAAAGAAACGAGTCTCTTTCACTCGAACCAACCAACCAAACGACAAACGTAATACGATCGAATAGAAAAAAAAATATATCGCGTCGTCGACGACGACGATTCATTCGTCTTATTCGTCTATTTTTCATTACTGTACATGAACGCATCCCGGTGAAGATTTTCGCGTTCGCGCATGCATTTGTTCATTAGGATGCGTTTCATTGCAGTTCGTTCAATGGGCGACCGAGTCCATTGTCCGTCCGTTTATTTTTATTTTTTTTATATAAACGAGCCAGGACCAATCGATCGAGGTTGGTTCTCGAGCTCGTTCGAATAATGGCGGATGATCATCGTCTCGATTGGCGTGGTATTATTTTTTTTTGTATTCGATTAATTAACGACAGACACGACAAACACGCGACACGCGACACACGATACACGAACGCAGGAGGAGGGGTCCAAGATAGCTAAAGCGATGACAAAAAGTTTCGTGGTACGTACGTTCTGCCGTAGTGCCTCACTCTGCTAGCGCGCGCGCTTCTCTTTTTTTCTCTTTGTTTTCTCTTTTACTCTGTTGAAAAACCAGGGAAAGAACGACGATATTTATTTCCGACGGGACGGGATATGGGTAGATAGTATGTAGGCCGTTTAAACGGGCGGGTGGGGGTTTGGAAGTCACCGTCGGAAAGAAATATCGTGGTTCTCTCGTTCGTTCTTTTCATTTTTATTAACGATACGAGAATTTTTTGGTGACTTGAATAAATTCTTCCGTTCGGAGGAAATGATGATGATGATGATGATGATGAGTGTTGGTATCGGTCGGTGGCGGCGGCGGCGAGTACGGTATTTTTACTCGCTTCTGCTGCTGTTTTTTTTTTAAAGTTTTTGGTAACGCAGTACTGCGGGAATAGGTAGTAGGTTCCCGAACCATTTTACTTTTTCCGTGCCGCTTTTTAGCACGGGCGTTTATTTTTTAGTTTTTAAGGCATGTTTTTTTTAGATTTAAGGATTTTTTTTTTTTTTTTTTAGATTAGGGACCATATAACTAACGTAATATGCAAAGTTTTTTCCACAGGTAATTATGGAATGAGAAAACCGGGAGCTTTAAAAACTACGCTTGAAACGTTCCTTTTCTGGAACGTGAATGGCTTAGTGGATAAGGCGACCGGTTACTGTTAACTAAGCGACGCGGAGTCCAGTAAGTATTTCGAACACCGCTGATGGATAGTAAAATCTCATTTGACACCTAAAACACGATAGGTACACACCCACGCTCATATCCAAATATTTATTTCTTCCTCTTTAAATCTATCCAAACCCTTCGACTATTTTTTTCAATCTATTTTGCTGTTCGCTCTTTCGTATTCCTTTATCACCGTATGACGATCGAACGGTTCGGTCTTAGTCTCGATGAATCGATCAGAAAAGTGGAAACGCCGTAGGGGTGCGCATGTCCGAACATTAGGGCGTTCACCCGAAAGCCAAAGTCCAAGTTCCGATCGACGAGAGAAGGTCTTAGAGCGTGGATTTATGTCGGGGCTGGGCGGGTATATAAACTCCTTGGACGGAAGGATACATGCTTTCCAAGATCGCCCCAAAGTTCACAGGTGGGGATAGGACCGTCGCACTGAAAAAGGGGATTCACGAAGAAAAGGATTCGACTAGCCGAGTCGCCTTCGGACGTCATACGGTGTCTTTCCATCATAGCGATTAGATAAATAAACTAAAATTACACGGCGGTAGTCAGTTAGTCCTCGGAGAGATGCCTTCCTTTTCTTTCCGAGGGTGAAAATTTGTCCGAAGCGTTCGAAATAGCGTTAGGTTTGTCTAGCTCTTTAGTGAGTTAGTTCGTTAGTTAGATCTTCGGGTCGATCGTTTTTTTACCTCTCTCCTATCCTATCCCCAAAAAAACATCGATCCGCGAGCGAGCCCAGTGGTTCGCTCGAACAATGGTTTTTTTCGAATCTGCCCGTACATATCTCGTATTTACGTGATCGATTGCGTATTTATGGTTATATACGGGCGGGTTCCCTTTAAAAAATCCTTTCTCTTCTACTGAAATTTATTTTATTTTTCAAACCTATTCGGTTTACTCACGAACACTTACTTATACCCCAAACACACAGGTTTCGAACGCTGATGATGACGACAGATGCTCACGGGCTCCCTGTCATCGTACGTCCCCGTCGTGGAGCCCGGTAATATCTTGAGATTCCTCCCTCCGAAAGAAACGAGTCTCTGTTACTCGAACCAACCAAACGACAAACCAAACGACAAACGTAATACGATCGAATAGAAAAAAAAATATATCGCGTCGTCGACGACGACGATTCATTCGTCTTATTCGTCTATTTTTCATTACTGTACATGAACGCATCCCGGTGAAGATTTTCGCGTTCGCGCATGCATTTGTTCATTAGGATGCGTTTCATTGCAGTTCGTTCAATGGGCGACCGAGTCCATTGTCCGTCCGTTTATTTTTATTTTTTTTATATAAACGAGCCAGGACCAATCGATCGAGGTTGGTTCTCGAGCTCGTTCGAATAATGGCGGATGATCATCGTCTCGATGGCGCGGTATTATTTTTTTTTGTATTCGATTAATTAACGACAGACACGACAAACACGCGACACGCGACACACGATACACGAACGCAGGAGGAGGGGTCCAAGATAGCTAAAGGCGATGACAAAAAGTTTCGTGGTACGTACGTTCTGCCGTAGTGCCTCACTCTGCTAGCGCGCGCGCTTCTCTTTTTTTCTCTTTGTTTTCTCTTTTACTCTGTTGAAAAACCAGGGAAAGAACGACGATATTTATTTCCGACGGGACGGGATAGGGGTAGATAGTATGTAGGCCGTTTAAACGGGCGGGTGGGGGTTTGGAAGTCGTTCGTTCTTTTCATTTTTATTAACGATACGAGAATTTTTTGGTGACTTGAATAAATTCTTCCGTTCGGAGGAAATGATGATGATGATGATGATGATGAGTGTTGGTATCGGTCGGTGGCGGCGGCGGCGAGTACGGTATTTTTACTCGCTTCTGCTGCTGTTTTTTTTTAAGTTTTTGGTAACGCAGTACTGCGGGAATAGGTAGTAGGTTCCCGAACCATTTTACTTTTTCCGTGCCGCTTTTTAGCACGGGCGTTTATTTTTTAGTTTTTAAGGCATGTTTTTTTTAGATTTAAGGATTTTTTTTTATTTTTTTTAGATTAGGGACCATATAACTAACGTAATATGCAAAGTTTTTTCCACAGGTAATTATGGAATGAGAAAACCGGGAGCTTTAAAAACTACGCTTGAAACGTTCCTTTTCTGGGAACGTGAATGGCCTAGTGGATAAGGCGACCGGTTACTGTTAACTTAGCTACGCGGAGTCCAGTAAGTATTTCGAACACCGCTGATGGATAGTAAAATCTCATTTGACACCTAAAACACGATAGGTACACACCCACGCTCATATCCAAATATTTATTTCTTCCTCTTTAAATCTATCCAAACCCTTCGACTATTTTTTTCAATCTATTTTGCTGTTCGCTCTTTCGTATTCCTTTATCACCGTATGACGATCGAACGGTTCGGTCTTAGTCTCGATGAATCGATCGGAAAAGTGGAAACGCCGTAGGGGTGCGCATGTCCGAACATTAGGGCGTTCACCCGAAAGCCAAAGTCCAAGTTCCGATCGACGAGAGAAGGTCTTAGAGCGTGGATTTTTATCGGGGCTGGGCGGGTATATAAACTCCTTGGACGGAAGGATACATGCTTTCCAAGATCGCCCCAAAGTTCACAGGTGGGGATAGGACCGTCGCACTGAAAAAGGGGATTCACGAAGAAAAGGATTCGACTAGCCGAGTCGCCTTCGGACGTCATACGGTGTCTTTCCATCATAGCGATTAGATAAATAAACTAAAATTACACGGCGGTAGTCAGTTAGTCCTCGGAGAGATGCCTTCCTTTTCTTTCCGAGGGTGAAAATTTGTCCGAAGCGTTCGAAATAGCGTTAGGTTTGTCTAGCTCTTTAGTGAGTTAGTTCGTTAGTTAGATCTTCGGGTCGATCGTTTTTTTACCTCTCTCCTATCCTATCCCCAAAAAAAACATCGATCCGCGAGCGAGCCCAGTGGTTCGCTCGAACAATGGTTTTTTTCGAATCTGCCCGTACATATCTCGTATTTACGTGATCGATTGCGTATTTATGGTTATATACGGGCGGGTTCCCTTTAAAAAATCCTTTCTCTTCTACTGAAATTTATTTTATTTTTCAAACCTATTCGGTTTACTCACGAACACTTACTTATACCCCAAACACACAGGTTTCGAACGCTGATGACGACAGATGCTCACGGGCTCCCTGTCATCGTACGTCCCCGTCGTGGAGCCCGGTAATATCTTGAGATCCCTCCCTCCCTCCGAAAGAAACGAGTCTCTTTCACTCGAACCAACCAACCAAACGACAAACGTAATACGATCGAATAGAAAAAAAAATATATCGCGTCGTCGACGACGACGATTCATTCGTCTTATTCCGCTTTTTTTTCTTTCCTGTACATGAACGCATCCCGGTGAAGATTTTCGCGTTCGCGCATGCATTTGTTCATTAGGATGCGTTTCATTGCAGTTCGTTCAATGGGCGACCGAGTCCATTGTCCGTCCGTTTATTTTTATTTTTTTTATATAAACGAGCCAGGACCAATCGATCGAGGTTGGTTCTCGAGCTCGTTCGAATAATGGCGGATGATCATCGTCTCGATGGCGCGGTATTATTTTTTTTTGTATTCGATTAATTAACGACAGACACGACAAACACGCGACACGCGACACACGATACACGAACGCAGGAGGAGGGGTCCAAGATAGCTAAAGCGATGACAAAAAGTTTCGTGGTACGTACGTTCTGCCGTAGTGCCTCACTCTGCTAGCGCGCGCGCTTCTCTTTTTTTTCTCTTTGTTTTCTCTTTTACTCTGTTGAAAAACCAGGGAAAGAACGACGATATTTATTTCCGACGGGACGGGATATGGGTAGATAGTATGTAGGCCGTTTAAACGGGTGGGTGTGGGGTTTGGAAGTCACCGTCGGAAAGAAATATCGTGGTTCTCTCGTTCGTTCTTTTCATTTTTATTAACGATACGAGAATTTTTTGGTGACTTGAATAAATTCTTCCGTTCGGAGGAAATGATGATGATGATGATGATGATGAGTGTTGGTATCGGTCGGTGGCGGCGGCGGCGAGTACGGTATTTTTACTCGCTTCTGCTGCTGTTTTTTTTTAAAAGTTTTTGGTAACGCAGTACTGCGGGAATAGGTAGTAGGTTCCCGCACCATTTTACTTTTTCCGTTAGGTTTTGCGAAAACTATGACTAATCTTACCTATGGAAAAATTTCTATGAACTAAGATCATTTTCTAGCGTATTACAATTCAATTTTTTTATTAGGAATAAAAACTGTAATATGCAAAGTTTTTTCCACAGGTAATTATGGAATGAGAAAACCGGGAGCTTTAAAAACTACGCTTGAAACGTTCCTTTTCTGGGAACGTGAATGGCTTAGTGGATAAGGCGACCGGTTACTGTTAACTAAGCGACGCGGAGTCCAGTAAGTATTTCGAACACCGCTGATGGATAGTAAAATCTCATTTGACACCTAAAACACGATAGGTACACACCCACGCTCATATCCAAATATTTATTTCTTCCTCTTTAAATCTATCCAAACCCTTCGACTATTTTTTTCAATCTATTTTGCTGTTCGCTCTTTCGTATTCCTTTATCACCGTATGACGATCGAACGGTTCGGTCTTAGTCTCGATGAATCGATCGGAAAAGTGGAAACGCCGTAGGGGTGCGCATGTCCGAACATTAGGGCGTTCACCCGAAAGCCAAAGTCCAAGTTCCGATCGACGAGAGAAGGTCTTAGAGCGTGGATTTTTATCGGGGCTGGGCGGGTATATAAACTCCTTGGACGGAAGGATACATGCTTTCCAAGATCGCCCCAAAGTTCACAGGTGGGGATAGGACCGTCGCACTGAAAAAGGGGATTCACGAAGAAAAGGATTCGACTAGCCGAGTCGCCTTCGGACGTCATACGGTGTCTTTCCATCATAGCGATTAGATAAATAAACTAAAATTACACGGCGGTAGTCAGTTAGTCCTCGGAGAGATGCCTTCCTTTTCTTTCCGAGGGTGAAAATTTGTCCGAAGCGTTCGAAATAGCGTTAGGTTTGTCTAGCTCTTTAGTGAGTTAGTTCGTTAGTTAGATCTTCGGGTCGATAGTTTTTTTTACCTCTCTCCTATCCTATCCCCAAAAAAACATCGATCCGCGAGCGAGCCCAGTGGTTCGCTCGAACAATGGTTTTTTTCGAATCTGCCCGTACATATCTCGTATTTACGTGATCGATTGCGTATTTATGGTTATATACGGGCGGGTTCCCTTTAAAAAATCCTTTCTCTTCTACTGAAATTTATTTTATTTTTCAAACCTATTCGGTTTACTCACGAACACTTACTTATACCCCAAACACACAGGTTTCGAACGCTGATGACGACAGATGCTCACGGGCTCCCTGTCATCGTACGTCCCCGTCGTGGAGCCCGGTAATATCTTGAGATTCCTCCCTCCGAAAGAAACGAGTCTCTGTTACTCGAACCAACCAAACGACAAACCAAACGACAAACGTAATACGATCGAATAGAAAAAAAAATATATCGCGTCGTCGACGACGACGATTCATTCGTCTTATTCGTCTATTTTTCATTACTGTACATGAACGCATCCCGGTGAAGATTTTCGCGTTCGCGCATGCATTTGTTCATTAGGATGCGTTTCATTGCAGTTCGTTCAATGGGCGACCGAGTCCATTGTCCGTCCGTTTATTTTTTTTTATATAAACGAGCCGGGACCAATCGATCGAGGTTGGTTCTCGAGCTCGTTCGAATAATGGCGGATGATCATCGTCTCGATGGCGCGGTATTATTTTTTTTTGTATTCGATTAATTAACGACAGACACGACAAACACGCGACACGCGACACACGATACACGAACGCAGGAGGAGGGGTCCAAGATAGCTAAAGCGATGACAAAAAGTTTCGTGGTACGTACGTTCTGCCGTAGTGCCTCACTCTGCTAGCGCGCGCGCTTCTCTTTTTTTCTCTTTGTTTTCTCTTTGTTTTCTCTTTTACTCTGTTGGAAAACCAGGGAAAGAACGACGATATTTATTTCCGACGGGACGGGATATGGGTAGATAGTATGTAGGCCGTTTAAACGGGCGGGTGGGGGTTTGGAAGTCACCGTCGGAAAGAAATATCGTGGTTCTCTCGTTCGTTCTTTTCATTTTTATTAACGATACGAGAATTTTTTGGTGACTTGAATAAATTCTTCCGTTCGGAGGAAATGATGATGATGATGATGATGATGAGTGTTGGTATCGGTCGGTGGCGGCGGCGGCGAGTACGGTATTTTTACTCGCTTCTGCTGCTGTTTTTTTTTTAAAGTTTTTGGTAACGCAGTACTGCGGGAATAGGTAGTAGGTTCCCGAACCATTTTACTTTTTCCGTGCCGCTTTTTAGCACGGGCGTTTATTTTTTAGTTTTTAAGGCATGTTTTTTTTAGATTTAAGGATTTTTTTTTATTTTTTTTAGATTAGGGACCATATAACTAACGTAATATGCAAAGTTTTTTCCACAGGTAATTATGGAATGAGAAAACCGGGAGCTTTAAAAACTACGCTTGAAACGTTCCTTTTCTGGGAACGTGAATGGCTTAGTGGATAAGGCGACCGGTTACTGTTAACTAAGCGACGCGGAGTCCAGTAAGTATTTCGAACACCGCTGATGGATAGTAAAATCTCATTTGACACCTAAAACACGATAGGTACACACCCACGCTCATATCCAAATATTTATTTCTTCCTCTTTAAATCTATCCAAACCCTTCGACTATTTTTTTCAATCTATTTTGCTGTTCGCTCTTTCGTATTCCTTTATCACCGTATGACGATCGAACGGTTCGGTCTTAGTCTCGATGAATCGATCGGAAAAGTGGAAACGCCGTAGGGGTGCGCATGTCCGAACATTAGGGCGTTCACCCGAAAGCCAAAGTCCAAGTTCCGATCGACGAGAGAAGGTCTTAGAGCGTGGATTTATGTCGGGGCTGGGCGGGTATATAAACTCCTTGGACGGAAGGATACATGCTTTCCAAGATCGCCCCAAAGTTCACAGGTGGGGATAGGACCGTCGCACTGAAAAAGGGGATTCACGAAGAAAAGGATTCGACTAGCCGAGTCGCCTTCGGACGTCATACGGTGTCTTTCCATCATAGCGATTAGATAAATAAACTAAAATTACACGGCGGTAGTCAGTTAGTCCTCGGAGAGATGCCTTCCTTTTCTTTCCGAGGGTGAAAATTTGTCCGAAGCGTTCGAAATAGCGTTAGGTTTGTCTAGCTCTTTAGTGAGTTAGTTCGTTAGTTAGATCTTCGGGTCGATCGTTTTTTTACCTCTCTCCTATCCTATCCCCAAAAAAACATCGATCCGCGAGCGAGCCCAGTGGTTCGCTCGAACAATGGTTTTTTTCGAATCTGCCCGTACATATCTCGTATTTACGTGATCGATTGCGTATTTATGGTTATATACGGGCGGGTTCCCTTTAAAAAATCCTTTCTCTTCTACTGAAATTTATTTTATTTTTCAAACCTATTCGGTTTACTCACGAACACTTACTTATACCCCAAACACACAGGTTTCGAACGCTGATGACGACAGATGCTCACGGGCTCCCTGTCATCGTACGTCCCCGTCGTGGAGCCCGGTAATATCTTGAGATCCCTCCCTCCCTCCGAAAGAAACGAGTCTCTTTCACTCGAACCAACCAACCAAACGACAAACGTAATACGATCGAATAGAAAAAAAAATATATCGCGTCGTCGACGACGACGATTCATTCGCCTTATTCGTCTATTTTTCATTACTGTACATGAACGTATCCCAGTGAAGATTTTCGCGTTCGCGCATGCATTTGTTCATTAGGATGCGTTTCATTGCAGAGTTCGTTCAATGGGCGACCGAGTCCATTGTCCGTCCTGTTATTTTTATTTTTTTTATATAAACCAGCCGGGACCAATCGATCGAGGTTGGTTCTCGAGCTCGTTCGAATAATGGCGGATGATCATCGTCTCGATGGCGCGGTATTATTTTTTTTTGTATTCGATTAATTAACGACAGACACGACAAACGCTCGACACACGATACACGAACGCAGGAGGAGGGGTCGAAGATAGCTAAAGCGATGACAAAAAGTTTGGTACGTACGTTCTGCCGTAGTGCCTCACTCTGCTAGCGCGCGCGCTTCTCTTTTTTTTCTCTTTGTTTTCTCTTTTACTCTGTTGAAAAACCAGGGAAAGAACGACGATATTTATTTCCGACGGGACGGGATTATGGGTAGATAGTATTTAGGCCGTTTAAACGGGCGGGTGGGGGTTTGGAAGTCACCGTCGGAAAGAAATATCGTGGTTCTCTCGTTCGTTCTTTTCATTTTTATTAACGATACGAGAATTTTTTGGTGACTTAAATAAATTCTTCCGTTCGGAGGAAATGATGATGATGATGATGAGTGTTGGTATCGGTGGCGGCGGTGGCAGCGAGTACGGTATTTTTACTCGCTTTTGCTGCTGCTGCTTTTTTTTAAGTTTTTGGTAACGCAGTACTGCGGGAATAGGTAGTAGGTTCCCGCACCATTTTACTTTTTCCGTTAGGTTTTGCGAAAACTATGACTAATCTTACCTATGGAAAAATTTCTATGAACTAAGATCATTTTCTAGCGTATTACAATTCAATTTTTTTATTAGGAATAAAAACTGTGAATTCAAAAAATTTATTTAAACCTTTATTTTAAACATTTTGGTTATATAACTTTCATTAGCATACAGTAAATTATTAATAGACAAAGAGAAAGTTATTTTATATTATATTATAATATATCCATTAAAAGGAAAAGGAGATGTGAAGTTCTTTGAAAGTAATTTATTTGTTATCGCGTTGAGATGCAAAATACTCTTCATCTGTTTTTACTTTCTTATGCGGATTTTTTACGCAAATGTTTTTGCTTTGCGAATCGGGTATTCCTTCAACGACGGGCGCTTCAGGTTTGCGATAAAATCGTCTCTTATTATTATGCCGCTCACAATGGCAATAACGTTCCTCACTATAAAATGAAAATTGACAAACAAACATGAATAGAAACTGAGATAATATACTGATTTGTTTTTTACCTTGGTTGTTCGGGACCGTCACATATCTAACAAGATTTTTAAAAAAGTTTTTCCTTGGGGTAGAAGTGATATTATTTAAGGATTTAAAATTTTGACTGTAATCCCACTCAGTTTGCAGTTTCCATTCCAATATTCTACGATGCTCGGGGTCAAAATTTTCTCGACATTCGAAGTAGGTTGTTTTTCCAACGTCAGCGGCTAAAACAAGATTTTTTAGCATATGAGAACTAAAATAAAACTTTTCCGGTTCCAAAGGATCGGTAGTCAGCGAATGCGAATTGTGCTGCCTGAATGATCTTTTTCTAAGACTAAAATATAAAACTATCTCCAGTAAGGTGGTAGGGCTGGCTTTCTGAAGTAGGCGAATTAGCTTATCGAAGTCGACGTTAGGAGGCTGATCATAAGCGTTTAAATACAAGCTGATTTTATTTATTGAGTATCGGGATGATAAGAATTCACACACATCGTCAATGCAGTTATAATCCATCACTATTACTTTTGATTGCTGCTCTAGCATTTTTTTAAACCCGAATAGTGTGTATTCAGTTTTTTCAAACCACATGCTTATCTTTTGACATTTTATTTCGAGGTCAACCACGTTCAGGAAAATTTCAAGCACTTTAAGGATGTTGAATTTTCCATCATTGTTCTTCATAATTAATTTTACCGTTTCAATTTGGGTTAATGGCCTCGCATTTATAATCGCTCTATTAAAATTTACAAAGCTATCTACTTTTATTATTAAGGTTTTCAAATATTCGAACCAATTTAATTTACCAAAAAAATTATGTCCGTCTTCGTGTATTTGGTCTTCCCAGATTGTAAATTTTATGGCGCTAGGAATCTTAAGCATATAATCATTGTAGGGATTCTGCAGCAAATATTCGACTGGACTTGTTAGAAGTTTAGGATCATCCTTTATTATTTCTTGGAGCTTCTTAAACTTATCCAGGTCGAGAGCATTTCCATCCATTAGGAAATGTTTTTGCAGGTCGTAACTGTCGTACATTTTGATGACCGTCGCTCCTTCGTCGTCTTCAACAGTATCGCGTGGCGCAAGGCTTGATCTTTTACTCGAAAACATTTCTTATTTTTTATATATAGATAATAATAACTAAACAAATGCAGTGGGTTTAAAACGGAAATAAAAATAGTAGGAGTGCGAGAGATTTCCTTTCCGTTAGCTGCGGCTCAACGATTTGAAGTTCCCACAACACTGAACCGGTATTTATAGGATTCACTCGCAATAAATTTTTTTCAAATTCTTAGCAATTATAATTTTCTTATATATATATTCATTTTCCTAAAAAAAACAATGGATTTTTTTTTAATTTTTAGATAAATTAAATAAATAAATAAATTTATTTTTTTATTATTCCTGGCATATAAAAAGGAGTCGAAATAATAAATATTTTAACATTAAGTAACGTCTCTTCGGTGATACCGTTTATAGACCAGTATCTGCCAATCAAAAGAACTTTTTATTATACGGTAGTTGTGATTGTTTTCGGTGAAGAAAATACAGCAGCGCGACCTTAATCTTTTTTTGAACCTGAATTCGATTACTATTACCTCGAAATGGAAAAGAATGTGAAAGCTTTGCAAGATTTAGCGATGACGGCCGTTTTCGAAACATCGTCCCTCCGAGATGCATTCGAAATTTCGGATTCGAAAATGTTCTCGGTATACTGTGATCTGATTATGAATCATTTGACCGAAAAATACGGGTCGAAGGAATTAAATTTCAACCTGCTCTTACCGCTATTCGATTCGGCCGAAGAGAAAACGAGCTCGGCGAGCTTTCTAGACTTTCTTGAAAATGCGACGCAAAATCCGTACAGGACGACCGAATCAATAGCCCTGACGCTGACCAAGTATATGATTGAAGAAAGTTGTGCCGATGGTGTTCCCGCGGTTGCTAAAACCATTAAAGTTTTTAGAACAATGGGAACCGGATACGAACGCTTAAAATCTTTGATTATTTTTTTAGACCAGCATGAAACTTTTATAAAATTAACGAATTTAATGAAAGAAAAGCCATATCAAATGTTATTTCGTGTCGGGAAGCTAGAAATTATTAATACGGGTACTAACCCTATCACCCAAGACGACTTTCTCGAAATGCTAAAAAATATTTCCATCTTATTTCCAAATCTGAACGCTTTAAAACTAATATGTAGATGTTGCAAAAGAAAGAAAAACAGAATTTCTCTAGCTAGGAAAAGAGCTTTTGATGAGGAAGAAGATGAGAAAGATGTTGAATTGACGCAACATCACCATTGCAAAGGGAAGGAAAACAGAATTTCTCCAACTAGGAAAAGAGCTTTCAATAAGGAAGAAGAACATGAGGAAGATATTGAATCGTTGAAACTTAATTTTCCTTTTTTAAAAGAATTAACTCTGGATTTTAACAACATAACGGAAATTATCGAAATCTCATCACTGTTTAACTTACAAAAAATTGGAGTGCGTTTAAACCATAAACATCCATCTACTGTTGTTGATAACAGTTTTGTAAGAGAACTAGCTATAAAAACTGGAGTTAAAACGTTAGAATTGATTTTCAGTTTCTCTTTGGAAGAAACAGTATTTCCAAGCTACCCCTATATAATGTTGGATGACATGTACGAAATCTGCCGTAATTGTCATAAAAAAAAATTATCAAAATTAGTCGTAGTTGTTGAAATCGAAAACAGAAGAATAATCGAATGGGAAATCAGCGAAACTCCGCCACCACTCAAAAAGCAAGTAAAATTATCGAAAAAGGAAAAAAAAACCGCAGCAGGAGACGAATATCCCGATGATGTATTTCACGGTTTATTAACATTGTTGCAATATAATTTCTGGAAATTTCTCACTAAAGATCGTGAAAAAAGCGTAATAGAAATACCATTCTGTCTCGCATGCGAAGGGATTTATGCGGTTATGATACTGTTTATGCGTCAGAATCGCGAAGAGTGTGAACAAATATGCCATTTACACGCGGGTCGATCGTGGCGAAAGGAAACAGAAAAGAAAATAATTGATTCCTGGGACACCAAAGACTTTAGAAACCGATTGCAAAGGAGTATTAGAAAGAATGACGGTTTCTTAGAATTGAATTTACCGAACGTTTGTCATTTCAATGCTGTCCTTAAAAGAAACAAAAATGTCGACACCATTTCCCCATTCCAATTTCAAAATGTGCGTGTTTTGAGATTATCATATGACGAAATATTCAGGAAAGACGGACCAGATCCTGATTGCGGTTCTTTGAGTAATAAAATCATCGAAGCGTTTCCGAATTTGACTGGCTTAGAAATCGAAATAAATAATTTTTATTTACGTAAGCTTAGCGATGACTACGAAATGACACCGGATCTGCTCTACACTATAATCCAAACAAATAAATATTTACGTCAGCCTTACGTAATGACAACGCGTGAAGAAAATAAAGCCACTTTCGATAAATTGCTTGAATTAAAGATTGATTTTTCTGACGATTTACTCGATATCTGTCGCGCGTCTCCAAACCTAGAAAATATCATCGCGTTCATCGACCGGCGTCGAGACTTTGATCCTTGCAGAATTTACAATCTTTTTGATATCACTCGTTCTTTGAAAAGAGGTGTAGTAGAATTTAATTTCGATAAATGCTTACTAGATGATGAGGAAAGATGTTCAAGCTACTTTTGGGAATGCGCTAATCCTACGCACAGAACCAATCTCAGCCAACTGTTAGAAAAACTTGTGGTGACAATGACCGATGTTTCTGGATATCCCAGCATTCGATGGAATATAAAAATATACGATTATTTCAAGATGCGCAGTTCGCCAGTTCGTTTTGATGATGTTACAGATTGGCGAAAGGTTTCAAAGTTATGGTTAAAAGATGAATTATATTTTCGTGACCCAAAAACTTTTTTTAGCTTCTTAAGTGATTCATCTTTCAAACCCGGGCGGAAAACTTTTCATTTGGTTTTCCAATCTATCGATAATCACGCATTTTTTAAGAATCTTTTTTTAGAGGTTTACGGGTTAATAAGAAAATTCAAAGAAGGCGTTCACGCTTGACTATGTATAATTATTAATTTTTTTAAATTATTTGTACGAAAGAATAAAAATTGTAGTTAATGTTCGTTTTATATTCGAACCCGTATTTTTACTGGTAGAAACATTTGCCACCTTTTATTAATTTTTGGAGTTTCCAGGTCGAAAACATTTCCATTAAAGAGAATTTCTTTCTGCAGCTAGCACCCCTTGGAATATTTTGGGAACAGAGCGTCTTCGGAATTGGAACCGTTGCCGTCGTCACAAACATTGCGCGTTGAGACACCTGATGTTGCACCCAAAGACATTTTTATATAAAACTATACAAGAGCAAAAGGTTTAAAACGGAAGAATAATACTCTAAGATCAAGCG
>JABUQX010017351.1:0-12500 GCA_015478945.1 Trachelipus rathkii | reverse complement strand
CTAATATAAATATTTTTTTATACTCTTTTATTATATAAGATAAATATTTCCAAATAGAAAAATTACACATATGTGAGTGATTTTCGGAATACAAATACTAAATAATAGTAGGTAACTCTGCGTTTTTATCTATCTTTAAACATATATCTGAACGTTCAGTAATTTAAAAACATGTTTCAGGTCTCTGATACTGCGATCAGCTCTATTTCATACCTTATTTACTACATCTTGATTTTAACAGACAGTATATGTTAGTCTCAGAACAAATGATTTTTACTTACCGAATAACATGTTCATATACTTTATCAAAATAAAATTCATAATTATTTCACTTTATAAAATTTTACTCTATAGTTTCAGTTCATAATTGCAATAGTCACAACTAGAGTGCTGACTCTGTAGCAGCATCATAGCAAATTTAAACCCATATTTTGATAATAATAAAGACATTAATTTAATATAATATTTTACTTATAATATCGAGTATAACATCAAGATATATGTATCATATTTAGTATTATAAATAAAATATTATACTCTGTAAGATGTCTAAGTAATATCGAAGTATAGGATAGCTCATTATGATTAGACAACTCATCACGTTGTATGAAGTTGATTCAGCCTAACACCAAGAGGATTAGTATGCTTTGTTTTTACTGCATTTTACTGCTGGTAAACTATGTATTTTCCCTTATTGCCTCTTATAATGATTATGATTTTACAATAATTAAGTCTCGTATATATTTAATCTTTATATGATTATAATTCTAGATAATTCATATATTCAATTTATTAAAACAGATAACATACCTTCTAACGACATTGCTGTGAAATACAGTGATAATCTCTGATATTAGAGAAGGTTTAGCGCTTAACTAAAACCTCATATTGTTTCTCGTAGGGACATAACTAGATTAGATAGTTTAAATTTTGATTTTTCGCACAATTCTTGCAACCTCATATTAGTCGCTTAGTGGTCTTCTTCATGACTTTTACTATTACCGCGTTCTCATACGATAGAGTAGGTTTTATACTCCTTATTTTGTTAGCTTTTTTTCTTATATCGTGTGACTTATTATTTATTTTTTGAGTGTGAGAAGTAATTCACTGGGCCTTTACTGCTTTTATTATCTTAATTCTCTGTCTCTTCTCCGCATAGTGCTTTATCTTCTCCTTGCATGTCTTATATTCTTTGACCACTTTTAGTAAACATCTACTCTGTACATCGTGCTATGTTATACCGCAGACTTTTCTATCAATTGTTCTATTTTCGAGACATACTAATTTTCTTATGATAATTTACTTGTAAAATTAAACTTTAAAAAAATAATCATTTTACCAAATAATATAAATGTGTTTTATTTTATATACTTTGGAAATAGTATTACACGTAATTGTGTTATAAAACTTTATATCTATTAATTTATATATTTACTTTTATTTATTTTATTATTATTTATTATTATATATTTTTATTATTTATTTATTTAATTTATATATTATTATTTATATACTATTAGTATGTATTAATTTTAACTATCAGTATATATATATACCTTAATATTGTTATTTAATTAATTTTATAGAAACTAAACACTAATACACACGCCAGCAATATTAACATACAATCAGCATACTCAACATACTTTAACTTTATATATTTACACCACATTCTAACTATGATACTTTATATACTAACACTTTCAACTTAATGATACACTATACACAATATGTATATATATCTCATATAAGACACTTACATACACTTACACTCACACATCAATTTATTAAGCTATGCATAATATATATACTCAAAACTTTTCATTTTTCAAACTTTCAATACTACAATATTTTATACTTTAACTACACACAGATATTATTTACTTACTACACGCACACAGATTAATATATACACAACATACCACATCCTAACTAACACTACTACATAATACACGTCACTATAACTATGAGTTTTACAAGTGAATATAAGTTTTCCGTTTAAAATGTAAAATTTGAAGAGAGTCGAATATGAATTTATTGTTTTTATTTACTAACTTATTTAGAATCAAAGTAGAAATTATCAAAAACAATTGTGCTAGTTTATTACCATATGGTGACTATTGAAAGGTTACTTCTGTCAGTAACTCTCATTGTACTCAACGCTTATCATATATTATATCTATCTCAGATAAAATGTTAACTCGTAAAAACTTCTAGATGAAAATAAGATAAAATATCCTCTTCTACAACTCATAACATAATGAATAGTCTCAATATAGATGAAAAAAAACATAATAAAGAAAATAAATGAAATACTCCTACTTCTACTGTACTTTGAAAGTGTGAGTTAAGCTTTCAAAAGACTTTTAACCTGATCTTTTTTTTGCTTTTAATATTAGATATATTATTTTGAACTATGTTTTATCTTCCATGTAAATATTATAGTTTACTAAATAAATATTATTATTAAAATTTATAATTATTTTAATACAAGCAGAAAACCCTACTCAGAATATATTGATTGTTGATCTCTATACGTGTAAAATTTTGAAGTCTCAATCATTAATATAAAAATCATTGTAAATTAACCATAAATATATGTTTTACTCGTACATTCACTTACCACTTCGGAAGGGGATACAACCATATGCACCTGTATCTCAATAATGACCCATCTCGTTTGTATGATTCGTTATAGCCTAATATAGGGCTTACCCTCACCTCTATCATAACACTTTTCAATCATAATATTTTTCCATGTAATAAGTATAATAATAACAATAAGTCTCAAATCGATTTATTACTCTCATATACAATTTTCTATCTGTTACTCTCTACTAAATATGGTTTTTCAAAAATCTATGTGCCTATCTTTATTTGTATAGTATAAAATATTTCATTTCTTTAGTTTTTATTTATAAAAATCATTAATATATTAAAAAGTAGAATAAATCAGTCTTTACATTATTTGTAATATTAACACTGATGTGACATCTCTAAATCTATGTTACAACTCTCTTTTATTTTCAAGCTAATTTCTTCGTACTTATTCTTTCGGATGAGTATATTATATAAAGTAATATGATCTCAAGTATCGCTGACACTAGTAGGTCATCATTGACAACTCTCATCACTTGAAGAAAAACATCTAAACAAACTCTGTACTCACGCTTTCTCAGGTCCAGAACTACTCACACCTCTCTTCACGTAACAAATTATTTTGTTGTTAGTTTCCGTGAAATTCTGTAAATCCTTCAATATGCCTAAATATTTGCATAATCGCCGTTTTTTGAAGTTAGTTACCAGGTATTTATATTGAGGAGGCCTAAATCATGCTCAATCAAACGATAGTGCATCTTCACACTTCTACGAACTCTCTTTTAGAGACATTCTTCGCTCCTGTATATCATATTCGGAAATGTGGGTGACAGTTGTCGAATTGCAAAATACTAGCTATAGGCGCTAGTCAAAGTTTTAAGTTTTCTTCTTGATCATTGTTAGTGTATTGTTACTGCCCTCTCTGGTAATACCCATTGAAAGACGGAAGTGCCTTTAATATTTAATCCGCCGTTAAATGAATGCACAGGTCATCTAATAGGAGATAATTCCTCTGTTGTGTGACAAGAGGATACATATTCGATATATATTATATTATTTTTTCTCATTTTCATGAAGTAATAATTTCAACATCATGGGAGAACAATCTCGCCGAACTCAATGGACTTCGTGTCACCCTCTTTCCTTACAATGGATTTATGACCATTAATAGCTGCATATGTGGAATTGACGTTTATTTTAACTATTACTTTTGTGAATTTTTTTGATGGTAGGATTAATGTTCCTATCTCTTATAACTATGACTTCTTCGATATAATGGTCAAATTCTCAGAGAGAGTCCTTCATTTTGTATTTGAGAGTCGTTGGTTCTTCTTTCTTTGAAAGAATGATATTCAATCTTTTTTGTTGATAGTTGGATAACCAATCTGATGTTATGTTCAGCAAGTGTGGTTATATATAGATGGTATCTTTTAGAACCCATACTCTCCTAATTACTTCTATGTTCAGTCAAAGAATTCATTTATTCATATCCTCGTATTACGTGCCTATTCGGCTCCCAGTGTGCACAGGCTGTATGATTTTGTTATTAAAAACGTTTATTCCACTATAAAAGAACTCAACGTTGATATAAAATCGACCCGTGATCAAAATCACACTTAATTAAATAAGTGACTTCCACTTTTTGATGATTATCAGTTAATTAATTTTATAATTTATGATAACACTCATTAAAAAGGATAATTATATTGTAGGTTTGCACGTGTATACATAGTTCTCAAACACCAGGGTTTTTTGCTATCGCGTATCTCCCACTCTATATAGGTCTAGCCCTATTCTCTCGTCTCGCGTGAGTAGCTCTGATAACACGGCGCCGCGTCCCCCCCACCGCGTGCTGCCCGCAGGCGCTATAAATTATTCTCCGCAACAACATTTGTTTTCCCGCCCAACCGCAGTTACGCCGCCAAGCCGGTTGCCGACAAATGTATCAGCCGTTGAATTATTTACCATAGTAGTAATTTAATGCAAAGCAGATCTGTAATGTTATAAACTTCATATATCGTCATCGAAATAGTTTATATAGATCAAAAACTCACTATAAAAGGGGTAAATGAAAAAAATATATGAATGATTTTGTATATATATAGTAAAATTATATATAGTTGTATGAGAAGGGTAATGTATAGTGTAGTGTGTAATGTGAATTATTAAAAGTGTTCTACTATTGCAGTGATACATACAATGAGTTAATATAGTGTTAACAGTGAAATAAATATGTGTGAGAATAAAATAAAATAAGGATAATAATAATTGTAGTGATAATGAAGTACCTAAGAGATTCAATTGAAAATATACTCAAGCATTTATTCTGTACACGCGGTTATACTAAGTATAGAGTTGCTACTCGATGCGGTAAGTCTCTGTCTCAAAATAAATCTACCTAACGATGGAAGATATATATACTCATATCATGTATCAAGGATATAGGTATCGCGATGACCGCAACGGCTCAATCAATACTCTACAAAGATGAGGTTTAAATGCGAATTACCTCAACCACCATAAATGGTGAACAGTGTGCGTCGAGTATGATATAACGTTAATAAATCTATGTGCTCAGACATATGTGTGTAATTTTACTAGCAATCATATAGAGAATAATATAAGTTGCGAATAATAAGTTTTGAGAGTATATAGATATTTAGTATAAGGAGAGCGATATATCAATAATTAGGTATAAATTTTAATTATTTTAATTTAAAAAAACCATGAGAAAAAATCGTATTGGTGAACGATTGATTCAAATATTATATGTAAATACTAAAAAGCAGAGTCAATCACAAATATATGATAGTCATTCTCACTAAGATTGAACCACCTAAGTAGTGAGGCCATATATATACCATAGCTAATGTTATTAAAGGTTAGATATTACGCATCAAAGGCTGAAGCATCAAAAGCTGATGAGTGAGCTATCTCATAATGATCATCTCGCTCTATTTTCTCATAACACAGCTCTCGTTGGTATAGTCTCATTGAAGGTGAGAGAATGTTCCTATCTCAAAAACTGATAGGCTCATCTCCAAATAAATGATTTAGATATAGGCATCAAAAAGCTGATAATATAGGCGAACCCTAAAGTTGAGTACTCAGTAAACGTAATAACTCTCTCACGAAGTGATTATAGGTTGGGTGCGCTTATAATGTAGTTAAAGCGATGTGAGTATGTCAGTCGATGTAGCTGTAGTGGTGTTGTGTATTGTGATATTGATACGCTTACTGCAGAGTCTGTATACTTGTTATAAAATATTAAATGTTGAAATTTCAAGTGAACACAATCGAAAATTATAATTCCGACCTGTTCACAGTTATATGAGGGTATTTCTGAAAGCCTCGGTGAACACTTGAGACCGCGTGACATTAAACCGCGTGTGCATATTGAGGACCGCGTGACATTAGACAACGGTGACATTGAAAACGAGCGTGAATATTTTTACATTGAATTTTAGTCTTTCAATTTCTGCATTTTTACTTACGGAAATTTAGTTGTTTACTATTTAATTTATATAACTCCATTTATTATGGTGATTAGTATTAACATACAACTAAGTATCTAACTTATGATTATTATAATATCTGAAAAATTGCTTAAATTTAAACTGTCGCCATTGTTTCAAGCTGTGTGTGCATGTGTGTATTCGTCTCCTCGTATATGTATAGTGTTACTAAATAAATATTTATACCATCACATAGAAAAAGTCTTTTTATAACTATATATTAATTACTCACAATTTCCCTTTAGCGTTTTGTTTTTATATCATTTTTGAAGTTATGATTTTTAATTGTGTGTATGTTATAAGTAGAGATGTATGTAGAACAGATGATGATACAGTGGTCTCTCATGTGTATCGATGCATCGTTGTGTAGTGTCGTGTTCGTAAATGAGATAATATACAAATAGGACTATGAGATGGTATTTGGAAAAATTATCACTAACGGCGTGACTCACCGTTATTACAGCGTCGTATCTCATTCGATGCAAAACAGGGTCGAATCGACTGTAGACAAGGAGCCCTTGAGACGCGAGATTACACTCCACTTCTGACGCGACCAAGCTCAGGAGACAGCACTCGGAGCAGTGTCAAGAGGACTTGAAGTAGCGAGGAACATGAAGCCGGACGCCAACGGCGCGTCGCGGCGGTTTGGCTGCCCTTTGCGGGTGGGGCTCATGCTGAGTCCTTGGTGGTTAGCTTATGAACTAGTGAATAATGATATATAACTTCTGTAAATTCTAGTGAAATTATATATGACACAGTGATATCTATGTTCGGATTGTTAATTTATGTTATAAAAATTATGATATACACAAAAAAAGTGTTATAAAAATAAATGTAAGGAGCGTACTCGGATTAATTCAAATCTTACAGACTGGTTCTATAAGATTAGTATTTTTACACTACAAACTCCAGAATTAACTTGTGTCACCTATAGCCAAACTACGCATCTTGAGAACATCACTCTATATATATTTAAAATATGATAGAGTCTCGGTGCTGCGCTACAATAAGAGTGAAATAAAAACCACTACATATCCTCAGATACGAAGAAATCAGATTAGAGAATACATATAAAATGTTACTTAATCAAAAAACGAACTATAATCAAAATTACTACGTACCTCAATAATCAATACTACAGAGGTCAATATAGAAAGCATAATCGTTATTTTATCAATCTCTCGCGATGTAAGAGTACAAAAAGAAAGTATAGTGACAAACGACAGTTTCCTCTTTAGTCTGAGCGATCTCGCTCAATGTAAATGTCGGCTCCTAGATAAACGAGTCGAGC
The DNA here is from genome assembly GCA_015478945.1 of Trachelipus rathkii. Taxonomy (NCBI): domain Eukaryota; kingdom Metazoa; phylum Arthropoda; class Malacostraca; order Isopoda; family Trachelipodidae; genus Trachelipus; species Trachelipus rathkii. The sequence continues at coordinate 5,096 of JABUQX010017351.1, read as the reverse complement.
ATAATATTCTCAGATTGATTGAAACATTTATATATACTTAACTATAACTCATAAAGATTTATATAAGACTGATCTATTTCATATTCTTATATGAGCGATAGGAAAAAGTTAACCTTTTGACCATAATGGGTTATTCATTAAGACTCTCTATGAGGCCCAGATCATGACAACAAAGACTCCATATATCCTAAACTTATAAGGACCTTATTGACTGAAGCCCTACCTTAACTCTTAGTTTTCATAGCATACGATACATTTATACCATACGCGAAGGATTACAGAATTATAGAGACGTATATGTTGAGTCTCTCGTAAAAAAATGAAAGGAAAGGCTCGTTTGAAGAATAAGCTTCGCTTTTCTGTCTGTATGACTACTTTTATATTCATATATTTGTATGAATCTCCATAATCTAGTTTTGTATCCGAGTGACTTATACTCGTGTATCTACCGAGAAGTACAAGTCCAGATTTTATGGGTTAACGGAATCTGAGTGTACATGAGTGAGACGTGTACAGTAATATTTATAATGTATGTGATAATTATGTCGTCTCTCTCGTTCGCGATTTCGCTTCCTACTCGGTTCATATTGATTAAATTACATCGATAGAAGTAAATGATAATGACATTGAAAAATAGAGATAATTAAGCCAACATGCCACATTTATTCTAAAATAAACTTTGAAACAATTACTAAATCGAGTAAATGAGTAATGGGGTTGTAATGATTTAAATCTATTTTAACTTGATCAAAATATTTTCTCTTTGATAAATTTAACTAGTAATAGAATGTTATATATTTATAAACATACACATTGGACATCTAAATAAAATAACATCTAAATTTATTTGATATAAATTCTAGATTTTATGCTTTTTTAATAATAAATTATCAATCATGGCGTAAGGAAGATTGCATTGTATGAAATCGAGGCTCAACTCTAATTTTTAGCTAAGCATCACATCAAACACTGTGTGTTTGAGCTTATCAGGAGTTATTTCCCTATCCCATTGGTTAGGAGGTAGCTTACATAAATAATTGTAATTCTTTTTAAGTTGCTAGGAAGCTAGACGACTTGAACTTAGTTTTCTAATATGTTTAACAAAACTCATCAGTGTTCATTGCTTATAGTAGATTTTGCTCACTGTGAAAAATAATTGTTAATTTAATTGAGTGTTATATAAACTATTATATTTTAGAAAATTAATTTTACTACTAAGGTAAATAAGTCTATATTAGAGCAATTAAATAAACAAATAGTCAAGTCTATAATGTCTCTCTAAAATTTCTTATGGCTATCAAATAAATAGAGGGTTGCTTTTTATGACTAAACACGTTTCTTTCATGTAAGCGAGAACTGTGAAGGATAATTTTTTTTCAGATTTTAATTATTTATTTAGTTGTAGAGTAAATATTATTACATTTTTAAAGGTGAGTATTAATATTTATAATATACTTTTTGTGACTATGACAGAGCCAACATGCTAATGTCTTAATTATCTTATTGTTTTCATACCCTCGATAGTTTGTGTGTTTCGTGTGTGTGTAGTGTTTTGTATTTGTGTGTTGATATGTGAGCGATAACGCTGTACGAATTGAGAGAGTACTGATCGGACTTTGCCAATGTCACGAGTTTTAATAAACTGTAATTTGCTCTCTTATTGAGGTTATATTTTTACCTCTTGTATGAGAGAGCAAATTCAATCTTTTTAGAAAAAATTTAATAATATTTTTACACATCTCATATAATATTTAATTATATCGCCATATAAGATTATATAATTAAGTTATGACAGTTTATCTATTTAATAATTCAAAAGGCTCTCTATCTTATTTTAGACTAAATACCCCATAAATTGAAATTACTTACAATATATCTTTCAACATCAGTGTAGTTTTTTTCTAGCGACATGATGCGATATAGAGCGCCAACTCGTGACGATACGGATGATATTCTCACTTAGCGTGTGCTCATTATGTTAGATAGAATATAAACTCTCTATTTCATACATTCGTTTATTTTTTATAATAAGATTTCGTCCAAATATAAATTTCTTGCCGTTAATGGATTTACTAAATATTTATACTATGCTACCCTATCTAGTAATTATATATAATATATACTATCTATATTTATATAGTATATATATATAGTATTATATATACTAATATTACTATATATAGATACTATATAATATATATATAATTATTATTAATATATTATATATAATTATATATTATATAGTATATATATATTATATATATATATATTAATACTATATATAATATAATATTTATATATTAATATATATAATTTATAATATAATTATTCATATTATAATATCCTTTACGTTGGTCTAGTTAATTTTCACACGAGGAATGATTTAATTTAAACTTTTTTTATAATACATAAAATACAAGATACAATAAATAATCACGTGTGTTTTCAACATTTACAATAGTTCTGGGTTTGCATCCTCTAGATAAAAATAAGAATTGGTTTATAGATAAAAAAAAAAAGTTATTATTAAACACCATCTGTTTTAAAGTATATTTCTCAACTAGTTATTAGCGTTATTTCATTAACTAATTTGATAAAATAATTGGTTGACAATTGATGTAGTACAGTTAAAGTGTCTGTTACCTGTCTCCGAACTCATGGTGAATATCCGATTATATCTAAAATTAACATAATAATAAAGAAAGAAGATTGGGAGAAAAAAAGATAATTAAACCGATCTTATATAATAAAATCAAATATATAAGTACAGTAAGAAAAAAACTATCAATAATTAAATTGAGAAAAACCTAACTCTTACGTACTGAAGGGTTAAGTCATAAAGACCCCTAATATTTTTGTCTATATAATTTGTAGCAAATATAGTATGACATATTTTAGCATCATATGTATGTTCTAGTAGAAATAATAAATTTATATATCTTATAATACTCACCATAATTAATTCAGGATTTAATCAGAAAAACATACAGAAACTGATGGTTATTGTTAAAATTGATAATCATTCATTATTATATTAAAAAATTATATCATAATATTTATCATATGTTACATAACTATGGAAGAGGTAATAAATATTCCTGTATATCAAATACACTAATTGATGTAGTTTACTAATATAAGGCTCATCCACATCATAAACTATTAATATATATAATACTACTCAATAATAAATTTTTAAATATTATAAACAACAGTCATATTTCGTGAATCTATTCAATAAATTATATTATTTTACTTAATATATGTTTTAAAGTTTTAGCTTAATCTTTATTAGATATAAGTTAATTGATTTCGTATATATACTGTAGACTCACCACTATCATTTAATTATATGTAAAGAGGGGTACGATGCTTTCTCTTGGCAACGTTTAGAAAATTTATGCTTTGTATTCGGTAACTCATTTATAGACCGTCTATATCGGCTTCTCATAGTCTCCCTGTTACGATAATTATAAAAATGAAGAAGCTATCCAGAATCACGTGATCACATTCCAATATTAATTTCAATTACTTAATTATACTAGTAGACTTCTCAGAATAGTAACTCCAGTTACCATTAATTCAATTGTAATATTCCGCAGAGATCTCGTAAAATGCACTGTGCTCCAATATTTCAATATAATAAATAACAAAATACATGTATACAGATATGTAAGAAGTTCTGTGAAAATTTATAATGAATATATTATTTTGAAACGTTGAAGAAGCAGCTCCTGGTGCGTGTCGAGAGAGCGAGCGCAGTTTTTAAATTTTTATCCTAGACTTAACAGCTATGCTCGAAATGATATTATTAAAAGTGAAAAATATCCGTAAATTTGGCAATTCTTTTTTGATTAGACAGATAACTTGTGTCGAGCAAGCTGAGGCAAGGTACGTTGGGCTTCAGCAATTTTTACTAGTGGATTATTCGAATTAGCGATTGTTGATTATAAGCGGAAATATATATCTTCTCTCTAGTAAATTGTAGAATTCATCTATTGCTTCCGGTTAAATGATGATCTAATATGTCAGAATACTTATTGTGTATATAATATAGTATAAGGTTAATATGTCCATTTTATTATGCCTTATTTATCTGAGTAACAACTTAACAAATAACAACATCTTGCAGACACTTCATTCGGAAATAATGTTCGACACTTTACAGATATAGAAAAATCTTTATTTTACATTTACTTCTATTAATTAATAATTAATTTTTGTATAATTTTTATTTGATGAATTTAATTAATATCTAATTATATAATTATACAGGAATCGTCTTATGATTGAGTAGATTCTATATTAAATAGGATAAGCGAATTCAATATTTGAATAGTGGTACCCCACGAGTTATGCTTAATATAATGATTGGATAATACTTCTATATATAGAACAGTCTCCGATAATGAAGTATTTGTAATTTAATCCGATTCGCCTACTATGATGTGGGGATTAGTGATTATCCAAATACCATAAATCACATTATCTGCTTATGGCATATCTACCTATTCAAGTACCTACAAATGGATCGCTCCTTGTTATTATCGTATTTAACTATTATTAAATTGATCATAGTATTATTTGTAGGTGGAGCAATTTGGCAAGGTTTTTGTCTACTAACTTTATTATATAGTCCTAACCCTTTTTTCTCATTTTACTCAGTTTGTAAAAGAGATTACTTAAAAATGAGTATATATATAATAAATATTAATCCAACACAATTAGTTTAATACCTTAAGGAGACTTATTAACATAATTTTATTTTTAAATCCTTTCTTTCTATCTAATTATTATTTTAAACATCTGATTATTTAACCATAATAATCTTAATAACTCTCAAATAAGTAATGAGTCAATAAACGCTATTATAAGAGGAAAAATAGAAAATATATAAAAGATTTTGGGAAATAATAATCATATAATTATAATAATATATATAGTAATAAAATAATATTATATAGATAATTATTAATTTCATAATAATTATTATAAACTCTTTATTAACAAAGGAGAAGATGAAAAAGAAAAGAAAAAAAAAAGTATTAAAATAAGGATAGAAATATGATAAAGACTATGTTAAAAAGAATATGTAA
>JABUQX010017350.1:7500-25973 GCA_015478945.1 Trachelipus rathkii | reverse complement strand
AATATTAATACAAGTGTAGATAAAGATTATGGAACTGTTATGCATAATTCTTGAAACTTACAATTTAGAGACATTATATTATATGCAAGATTGACAATTATCAATAATACATTAAAACCTCAAAGACTGACATAAATAATAATATGTTAATGAGTTAGTTTCAAGAGTATGAAAAGATTAACTGTTTTCAATATTTGATTAACTGTTAACTGTTCCTTGTATAATATCAATTATTTAAAATTCTCATATCATATGCATTAAGTTATATAAATATATATTAATTATATAAGTTCTAAATTATTATCATAATTCATAAAGTTGTAATCTAAGCAACCAGTATATAAAAAATGTCTCTAATTTATATCAGTGCATTAATGACGACATGGCAAGTTTAATATTAGAATATATATCGATTAAGTTTTGAGCAAAACTGCGAAATACAAGAGTTCTGAGAAGTATTAACAGTTAGCATTATATACAGATAGGTCGACTAAGCTTCTCGATATCAAAATATGTTTCAAAAGTCAATAACAGTTGAAATGGAGCTATGAGCAGCGACAAAGCAGTAATAACATAATGCTTGGTGACATATATTGCTCATGGTTACAATTTTTGTATGGTCGGTGAGAAATGATGTATTTATAAAAAAATATAATAATAAGTATAAAATATAAATTATTATATATATATTATACATATTATAATTATATATAATATATATATATATTATATAATATTAATTATATATATATTATTATTATAAATTATTATTTAATATATTATTTTTAATTATTTATATATATAATATTATATAATTATTATGGTATATATATATAATAATATTATATTATATATCTTTCAAAAAAAACTAACAATAGCTACAAGCGAAAAGGAATACATTAATTTTTTGGAATCCTGGTAAATTTTAGATGGAAATGTAAAAAAAAAAAAAAAAAAAAAAAAAAAAAAAAATTATTGTTAATAAATGAAACAGTATTATGATTATATAGCTCTTAATTTGATAAACCTTTTTTTCTTTACTTAAATATATAATATTATATCGTTAAAATATAAATATAGCTTTCTATTAAATTTGACTTTTTTTTTTTTTTTACTAAAGAATTAACCCCAAGGGGTTACTCCGCACGGATGGCAGAGAGTCGGGGTCTCTCTGGCCTATCTCATGAGAAACTACGGGGTAGGACTAATTCCCTCCTCCGGGGATATGGATAACGTCCCCCCTGTGTTCCCCTTTACTGAGCTCTGTATAGCACTATCACTAAAATATTGCCGTGTATAATACCATTACAAATAATTATATATATATATATATATAATATATATAATATATTATATTAATATATATTTATATATGTATATATTATATATATATTATATATATATATATATATATATATATATATATATATATATATATATTTATATATATATATATAACTATATATATATATATATATATATATATATATATATATAATACTATGTCCCGCTCCTAAAAAAAAATATAGACAATAATTTTTTTTTTTATTTATTTATTTTTTTTTACATTTTCCTAACTAAAATTTTATCAGGATTCCAAAAATTTATTCCTTTTCGCTGTAGCTTTGTAGTTTTTGAGATATGACTTATTTTTTCTATCTCATTTTTTTTTTACAGTTTCCAGCAATAAAATTTGCCAGGAATTACCAACATTGTATTCCCTTCTTTTCCCTGTAAGTATTGTATAGTTTTTGAGATATGGACCGATGATAGTTGTGGCTTTAAACCAAAAATAATCACCTATATATATATAATATATATATATATATATTATATATATATATTATATTATATTATATATAATATATATATTATTAATATATATATATATTAATATATATAATAATATATATATATTATATAATATTAATATATATTTATTATATATATATATAGGATTTCAGGGGCCTGATTTCTTTAAGAATTCAGGATATGATGAGTCGGAAAAATAGGGAACTAGGGAAAGGTTGCGCGTGGGGAGGAGTCCCGGGAACGGGAGGGGGCGGGTGAAAGTCAGGAGACCCTCGCGACTGCTCCTTGCGGTGTCAGCCATAAATGAAGCCGCATACCCCCCTGGATTCCTTTATACATTGATGCGATTTAGTCCTTGAAGGGTAATGTTTAAAAATCAATTTTAAAAAATACAATTATATGAAAGCTTTTTTGCTATAAGGTAATATACAAAATGTCGCTAACATATCTACAATTAACACTTGGCAATTATATCTATATGGCTCAATATTACGAGATTTCTATTCTGAAAAAATCATATTTTAATTCTCGGTGAGTGCGACCAAATAATACTCATATAGTATATATATATATATACTATTATATAATATTATATTAAATATATATTATATATAGATATATATATATATATTATATATTAATATATATAATTAATATAGATATATATATTATATATTATAATATATTTATATAAATATATATTTTAATTATTGATAATGATAGCAAAAGGAGTGTAAGTAGAACATTAGCTGCAAATTTTAACAACTGTGTGAGTCTATGTTTGTCATCTTAAGAGTTAACAACTAGCTCGTTTTCCTGTTTAAATCAAGCAAGTCAAAAGAGTTAACAACCGGTTGATTATTTCCTGGAAAAATAAAACCGGTTTCATCTAATGCGAACGCGGACAAATCTAGCTTCCCAACTCACCACTGAGTGTTAAGTGCCAAAAAAAAAAAAAAAAAAAAAATGCGTTTTAAGAAAAATGAGTTTGAAAGTTGACATTATTTAGAAATAAATGGAAAAATAATTCATATCAATGTGTTTAAATCTTTTCCTTTACAACTTTATCGCTTACAACCCCCTTTGCAACACTCATACCCCTTCCTCTCTTTCCTATGAAAATCAATTTAATGATGAACTCAAGATTGTGTCTTGCACGAGCCTTACTTTCTATTATAACCATTATGTTTTAAAAATTAAGAACAACTGTAACTCAATCTTGAGAAAGTTTTGTAACTGTTTTTTTGATTCTCTCCCTATATGGGGTGGGAAAGGCTATTGTTTACATTTCTGAGAGAGGATACTAATCCATTATAAATATGTTCTGCCTTTCTAGAACAAAAAAAAAATCTTTCAAATCTTTAAGAGCTTGGAGAGAGGCAATTTTTTTCCTCGAGCCCTCATAACACTACATTTCTTTGATGAGATCTCAATTTTATAGGAGAGAATATGTTCTCAGCTCTTTAGGTAATACATACGATGATATGTTCTTATATCTATGTATAAAATTTAAATTAAATACATGTTTATTAAGTGCGAGGAACTGGATTCGCTTAAGTCAAGGAGTGAGAATTTATACATTGAAATTTTTGTATCATATCAAAAGAAGGAATCCGATAAGATCTTGTTTAGATATCTGTGTCAGGAAGGTTACATTTTGCCCCTAAGGTTATAAAAAAGAATGCTATCACAAACAAATAAAAGAAGAAGATTTTTGAAATAATATAGAAGAAGGAGGCTGGTTTGAAAGATAAATAATGATTATAATTATTATCATTGCATTCAATGATAACAAGTGAAAATCACAAATTATCTTATCAAGAAACAATTGGAGATAATGATGTAAATAATAAAGTTTCTTTTAAATTTATAATTATTTATTTAATGCTACAATATTTTAAATTCAAAACATAACCTGATTATTTTTAATATCAGGAACTGCTTCAACGAACATATTTCAACGGATAATATATACTTGTAATTATTTTTTTTGTATTTAATTAGTATATTTAAATAGTAAGTATATATATATATATATATATATATAAATATATATATATATATATATTATATAAATATATATATATATATATATATATATATATATATATATATATATAGTATATATAATCGGGTCGTCCTACATGCACAGAAGGTAAGTTGGCATTCCCACCTCAGAGTGATTCACTATTTAAAAATTTTCCCAAAACACTTCACTAAACTTGTGAACAGATTTTATTTAGTCCCCCGGTGTTACCCTCTGAAAAGGGGATAAAGCACGTTAAAAGGTAGTTTTATTATTATTATTATTATTATTATTAATATTATATTATATATTATATTATATTATTATTATTATTATTATTATTATTATTATTTATTATTATTATTATTATTATTATTATATTATATTATTATTATTAACAGACAACATGCAGACGAACTACTACTACTACTATCTACTACTACTACTAATAAAATATAATAATATAATAATAATAATAATAATAATCAAATAATAATAATAATATATAATAATAATAATTAATAATAAAATAATAATAATAATAATAATAATAATATAATAATAATTAAATACGTTGGAAGATTAATTTAGTCAACTATTAAAAAAAGATATTCAATTGTAAGATTTAATTAAAATGAAGGTTATCTTATCTGAAAAGGTTTTTTAAAGTGGGACGGGTACAGTTGAAGTACGTGGCAATGATTTCGTAGATTGACATCAAGAAATTATGCACGAAGGCAATTAAATTTTTTGCCCAGCTACATACAAACTACTCAGTTCCGGCTCCGGCTCCGGCTCCGGCTCCGGCTCCAACCCCGTTTCCGGATTCGGTTTTTGGGTTTTCTTTATTTTTACTTACAATAAGAAATCTAAAAAATACTTTATAGCAAATTCTATTTTTTGCTTTCTCATCTCCGACTATCCGATTATCCGATTCCGACTCCGATTGCCTCCGACTCCGCGGCTTCAGCTCCCAGGACTCTGGTTTCCACGGCTTTCTGCGCTTTAAGACTCCAATTCCGGTTTTCCACTGAGCTCCATCTTCCTGCTTCGGTTTCCACACAGCTTCAGACCTCTCATTCTCCTTCAACGTTCAGCCTCCGAGGCTTTAGTTCCATTCCAACTCCAGGGCTTTCAAGCTCTCCGGCTCCATTTTCTGCTCCGGCTGTAGTTCCAACTCCCATGACTACAGCTCCCGGCTCCGGTTCTTGCTCCGGTTGCACAGCTTCAGCCTCTGCGGTTCTAGTTCCACCTTTAGCTCCCAGCTTCCGTTCCACGGTTCCAGCTCTCAACTCCAGTTACAACTCCACGCCAACTCCAACTCCAACTTCAACTCCACTGCTTCAACTCCAGACTCCGTTTCCACGACTTCAGCTCCCTGCTCCAGTTCCGACTTCTGATCCACGGCTTCATCTCTCGGCTCCGCAGCATCACTATTAAAATTTATTCCATTTTATTTGCTAAAACCATGTTTTTTAGAGATTAATTTAATTTTTAATTTACTATAAACAATTTTATTTATTTATTTATTTATTTATTTATTTATTTATTTATTTATTTATTTATTTATTTATTTATTTATTTATTTATATATTTATTTATTAATTTATTTACTCATTTATTAATTTATTTTATTTGACTGTTTGACTATTCTTTTGATTGCTGTTTGTGTAGATTCCTGTTATTTTTAATTTATTTTCGAATAAAAGTGTTATTTACTAGGTCACACTTGAGTTACGCTAAATTTAGTCAATTTGGTCATTCTTCAAATATTCAGAAATATTTGCCAATTTAAATATAGTTTAGGGAACCAAGGGAAAATTTGTCATGTTGTCAAAAATCTAGCAAGTGTATATGATCGAAAATTTTGACAATTATGTAAACTATCAGTTCTTATAAATTACATATGGGTACGACCATACAAAGCGCTTACTACTCAATGTATGGTATATTTATTATGTGGGGAAAAAGGAAAAACAATTCTAATTATTATGACCACATAAATGGGCATACATTGGCCTACTCATAATATACTTTAAAAAGTATACACAGTTTTGTATGGCCAACTGGGTTATCATGACGGTTTTTTATTCTTTCATAGTGAACATATAGGGCGTAGTACTCTATGCAGTGGCATACGCAGGGGGTGAGGGCTACAGCCACCCCCCTAAACTTAGAGAAAATCAAAATTTTATCAATAGGCGAGTAAAGAACAGAAAAATCGGTACTCTGGAATTCAGCCCCTCCACCACCCAACTTCTCAAAAAAAGTTCCTGCTCACTTTAATAACTCTAGCTATGTTGCCAACTCTTTAAAAGAATGAAGCTTCCATTGCATGAGCTCAGCATAAAATTTTGTTTATACAAATCTTAACTATGAAAACTGTATAGTTTAGACTCTATAACGATGCATCTGACTTCCGTATACTGTGTATTCGGAAGCGATATTTTTTTTATGATATCTGTTATCTTTAGAGCTTTCGTTATTGGATAGCTGATATACATTGAAATTTCAGACGCAGGAGTGAAGTACCTGAAAACTAGGGTTGGCCGACGCACCGGGTGCGGTGCGGTGCGGTGCAGTGCGGTGCGGTGCGTCGTGCGCTCATTTGGGTGCGGTGCGGTGCGGTGAGATTTTAAAATTATAGAGGTGTTGAGTGCGGTGCGCATTGAAACATAGAAGTGCGGTGATGTGCGTCAAAAATGACTTTGGGTGCCGTGCGTGGTGCGCTTATTCTGGTGCGGTGCGGTACGGTGCGGTGAGGTGCGGTGCCCGGCCAACCCTCCTTAAAACCTTAAACGAACAATGTATATTCATGTTTTCACTGTCATTTATATTCAATTTAAAGCTTATATTGTTTTAACCCTGTTATAATAAAACTGTTGTTGTCAATAACGTTTGACGTTTGTTTTATATATATATATATATATATATATATATATATATAATATTTTTTATATATAAAATTTATATATATATATATATATAATATATATATATATTATATATTATATATTATATATATATATATTATATATTATATATATATTAATATGAAATTATATCTTCTAATATACATATAATATAACATATATATATATATATATATATATATATTATATATATATATTATATTATATTATATATATATATATATATATATTATATATATAATATATATATATATATATATATATATATGATATATATAATATAATATATATATTTATATATATATAATTTAGTGATGCAGGTACATCCCGCCATCCGCAATACCCCGCATCCGCATCCGCGGAGCATCCGCACATTTATAAAGATCCGCATCCGCAATCGCATCCGCGCTTTGCCCTGCGGATGTTGCGCGGAGGTTTATTGTCGAGATTTTGATAAAGAATTTTATAAATAAAAATACTTTATAGATGAATCTTGAAAAAGAAATATAAGTCTCGTGAGAAGTTGTAAGGTAATCAAAAAAACGGCTTGATATTCCATACCTTTTAATGTTATCAAAGACATTCCAACTCTCTGGATATAGTACACTTCAATATGATCGGAAAGAAGTATTGGCTCAACAGAACTTCTTGCTTAGTAACGCCGTTCGTATTCCAAAGTTAACACTCATCTTATTAATTTTGAAAATGACATCATATCACTGCATTAAGCTATTGAAAACATTTGAAGAAACTTACCTAAAAAAAATCAGGCGCCTCTACAGCCTTCTGTCTCTTATTAATACCAAATTAATCTTAACGCTAAGAAGCATTTTAGAACCATCTTCAAATGAAAAATGATGACGGTTTAAAAAGAATGAAAGGTGCAATTAAACTAGAGGTTACGAAAAAGGGCTTTGGGTTCTGCTGAACATTCATGAACCTTCATGACTAATTTGCAACTTACTTAGATTATCGTTATAAAGCAAGTTTTTTTTGTTACGATATTAGAACAAGTTAAATCGTTACTTTGTGTTGTAGTTGAAAAAAACTTCAATCCGAACAGTCTTTAATTCGCTCCCATTAAAAGGAAAAAAAAATCTACAGAACCAACCTTCTACAAGTAAATCAATACGATATTTCACTGGAAGAATTTCTCAGTCAAGTAGTGATACCGCCCACATCGCGATTTACCAAAGATGCAGGCAACTGCCCTACCCCCATCACACAGAAACAACGTTAGATTCAAATGATGAATCCAATCAGTTGGTGGAAAGTTAGCAAAATGTTTACCCACGTTTGTGTTGCAGTTGACAAACTTCAATCCGAACAGTCTATTAATTAGCATCCATTAAAAGGAAAAAATGAATAAACAGAACGGCAACAATCTTCTACAGTAAATCAACTAACAGATTCACTGGACAGAATTTCTTACAGTCCCAGCTAGTGATGAAGAGACACACGCAATATCAAAAGATGCAGTGCTAAAGACTGAAAACTATTACCAAGAACAACGACTAGATACAAAATCCAATGACGATCCTATCAGTTGTGGGAGTGTTAATTAAGCAAAATGCAAATGTTTACACACGCTTAAGTAAACTTGCAAGCAAATACCTGGCCTGGTCCTAAAACTAGTGTTGTCCAAGTAAGAGAGTATTTAGCAATACTGGGCTAATATATGATGAAAAGAGAAAAAAGACACTATCAGCAGAAAAGGTAGAAAAATTGATGTCTCTCAATCCAAAACCTTCCCATATTTGAATTTCAAAAATAAGTGCAAAAAGTATATAATCCATGTAAAAAATTCTCTTTCATTAAGGTCGGAGGTTAGGGAAAGAGGATGAATGGGTCCATTTGAGTTGGGTCCCCGTCCCGCACCCTGGTGACAATTATATTAATAGATTTGTGGCTAAACTCGAATATATATATATATATATATATATTATATATATATATATAATATATTTATATATAATATATATATATATATATATATATATATATATTATATACTATATATATATATATAATATATATACTATATATATAATATATATATATATTAAATATATATATATTATATATATATATATATATAATATATTATTATATATATATATATATATATATATATATTATATAATAATAATATATATATATATATTTATATTAAACTGTGAATAGATGAAAAGGAATCCGCGGATAGTGATTTTAACCATCCGCATCCGCATCCGCGCGGATGTGAAAAAATGATATCTGCAAGCATCACTAATATATATATATTATAATATATATATATATATATATATATATATATTATAGTATATATATATATATATATATATATATAATATATACATAATATATATTATTATATATATATAGATATATTATAATAAAAAAAAAATATATATATATTATATATATTATATATATAATAAGTACTAATATAAATATATATATATATATAATATATATATAATATATATAAATAAATAATAAATATATTATAATATATAAAATATATACTAAAATAATATATATATTTATAATATAATATATATATATATATATATATAATATATATATTATAATATATAAATAATAATAATATATATAATAATTTTAATATATATATATAATATATTACACATATAATATATATATTATTATATATATATATATAAACATGTCATATTATATATATATTATAATAAGAGACCAAATATAGAATGGAATAAATATGAGGTAAATAAAAAGGACGTATATAGTTATAATATAATATAATTTATATATAATATTGATTCTATATTAATATATTAATATTATATATATTATATTTATATTTATATATAATAATAATAATATATATATTATATATATATATATATAATATATTGTTTATATATATATATATATATATATATATATATTTCTACTGTGCCCTAATTATTCAACTTTTACTATACATTCTGATGCAACTACAACTGTTTTGGTTTACTGTTGCTACTTTAGTTTGTTTTCGCAGTTTTGCTCAAACTGAAATCGAATTTCTAATACTTGCCTGTCGCATTGCTGAAAATGATGACATTTTTTTATACTGTTGCTAGATTGACACTTTGGATTTGAAATTTTGATACTTTTATATTATTTATCTATGCAGATATGGAATTGTAATTGATATATTCAGAACAGTTAACAGTTAAAATATTGAAACAGTTAAATCTTTTATACTCTTTTGAAACTACTTCATTACATATTAATTTTTGCGTCTTGAGGTTTGTATTGATTGCTTGCATAATGTCTCAAATTGAGTTTCAAGAATTGCAACGGTTCAAATCTTAGCTACACTGTTATTGATTGTTTACACAACGTCTCAAAAATGAGTTGCAGTATATTACTGATTGTTTGTATAATGTCTCCAAGAGGAATATCATATATAGTATTAATTGTTTGCATAACGGTTCAAAATTAGAAGCTCCTAGCTATATTATCCACTGTTTGCATAACGTCTCAAAATAAGCTTTAGGTTTTACGTCTCAAAATGAGTTAAAGTATTTTATTAGTGATTGTTTACATAACGTCTCCAAAAATATTCCTGTATGTGTGCTGTTAGTTTAACTTTTAAAATGTTACGGTATATATAAAATAATATAATTATATTGCCAATTGTTTGATACTCTATGTGAGGTTCAAAAATTATTAAATTTTTTTTTATGATAAACATGAAATGCTGCTGAGACGTTCACATATTAACATCCAAGCTTTTAAATTAGCCTCCTGTTTTGTCAGAGCTGAATTTTTTACTCCAAAACTGTACAGAGCCTCTTTAGAAATGCCTTTTATGAAAATATATTCCTTAGCAGGGTTGTCCGAACCACTAGTGTAGTGGGTCCTGCACACAA
The DNA here is from genome assembly GCA_015478945.1 of Trachelipus rathkii. Classification (NCBI taxonomy): domain Eukaryota; kingdom Metazoa; phylum Arthropoda; class Malacostraca; order Isopoda; family Trachelipodidae; genus Trachelipus; species Trachelipus rathkii. The sequence continues at coordinate 15,297 of JABUQX010017350.1, read as the reverse complement.
TTTCATCGTCCTTTTGTGGTTCTCATTTTTTCTTTCTCTTATCGCTGTGCAGGGCAATGCACCTTTTTGTTCTTGGCATCATTGTGCGATGCGGTGTAGTGTGACAAAATGAGGTGCTCATTCAACTTTAGTTCAAAGTTACATGATACACTAGAAATATACTCAACAATAAGTTAGATTTCAGGTAACCCTGTATATGGGAAAATTAATAAATTCAGAAATTTGTCGGAAATGCATCAATAACTATTAAGTAGGCAATAGAACTGACACCACTTGATTGTCTGAAACATCAGATATTCTTGTACCATTTTAAGTAGAATAGAACTATGGATCTTTATCTGTTCAACCAAACATTAAACCACCGAACCTAGAAATAGTACTAACAATGGCAAATTGTACTACTTGTAGTACTACACCTATATGGTACAAAGAGAAGTATCATATAAATCACTTTTCTACATTTTCTACCTATGGAAACTATGTCACAGGCTACTAAAACGTCACAAAGAAAATTGAACTGCGACGTTGTTTATATATCCCCCTATATAATAATATATATATATATATATATATACTATATCATAATAAAAATATATAAAAATAAAAAATACTATAAAAAAAAATATAAAAAAACTATAAATAAAAAATAAATAAAAAAAAAATAACTAAAACATAAAAACTAAACCTAAAAACATAATATATTAAAAGACAAAAAATGAAGAGAACAGTGCCCAGCTAATTGAGAATAACAGAAATAGACCAATGAATCAAAAAGGAATAAGCACAATAAATATTCAGCAAATAAAAAAAGAGAACAAAGTAGAACCAACAAAGCTTATCCATCTACTTTTTAAATAATAAAATATCATCTTACCTTTCAAAAATATCTGTGCCACACGAACACACTGATTAACAGCTAACAGACCAGGCATATCCCTAGAGAACAATTGTCACTATGAAAGAGCCACAGGACCCAACAAGAACACACACACACACACACACCAAAGTCAGTATGACCATCTACCTATACTTATAATATAACATATATATATCAATATAACTATAAAATAAATAACATAAATCAACTCAATATATATACAAATAATAAATATAAACAAATAAACACTACTATAAAAAAAATATTAGATAAATATAATACTATAATACCACAATACTCACAAATACATACTATAAAACTAAACACATCTAATAATAAATATACAATAAAATAAAATAAATAAAACAAAAAAAAAAAAAACACAATATCAACATGCTTCCCACATTAATCAACACAATTCCCTTTAGCCTATAGACCTAATAACTACTAATAATATAATCCCATAGTTTTTAGCAATATAATATCATATAACATACATAACAATAATAAAACTATAAACTAAACATATAAATAATAAAAATATAATAAATAATAATATCATAATAATATAAAAACTATATAAAAAAAAACCGTCTAATAATAAATCTGCAAACTAATATAAAATAAATAATATGCATATAATGCAGATAATACCAAACAAATATATAAACATAACACCCAAATATACCACTTATGAGTAACTACAAATCAAATAATAATATACTAAATCGCCTGTGATACAAAACAAAATAATAAAATAAAATAAATAAATAAATAAACACCCACTAAAAATATAATCAATATCTGAACTTGCTGCAGCTTAACGCATTAGCTAGCAAAAGATAAACTAAAAAAAATTATATAATAGACACAACTCGCAACAGACCCAACCAGTTTGTATTAAAATATTCATGGCACCTCACTTCTGGATATAATGAAAAGAAAAAAAACAAAACCAAATCACCGAGGAATTGAAGCATACATAATTACAACCGGAAAAGTAATCTAGGTAGATACCATTTTCTTCATATCTATAGCACAAAACAATCCATATCAATCACAAGATTGAAAATAATTTTAATTGCAAATTAATTAGATATACAATAACATGGAAGAACAGGAGAACAAACACCACCAACCGGTAGCTTCACTTCTTAAAACAAAACAAAATAGAACCAACAATCCGACAATAAATCACAACTACCAAATAACTCTTAATTTTAAATATCACTGTTAAAAGAATGGAAGGCAAAATTATTCACTTTTAATATATGGTATCAGAGATGATTATGTAAAACTAAGGTGAGAGACACGCAAAACAACAAAAACAAAGATTATACTGCACCGAGCGACACAAAAAACTCGGAGGATACCGTACAACCAGCACACAAGCACCGCATAAATGGGCTTAGGCACTCGGACACAAGTAATCTAAGTTCTACGAATAAGAAAGACAAAACCACAAAAAACAAACAACAAACCATATCCTTCAAACATGACTAAGCTTAGTTCTTTAGAAAATTCAAAAACTACCATTTGTTAATATAACTTTTGATATCCCTTTAAACATAAAACATATTATACTACTAAAAACCACCAAATAATACAAAAACTATATAATATTTTATTGTTTACGAGTAAATATAAAAAAACCAAATAACATAATATAATATATAAACAAAATAAATATAATATATAAAAAATAACTATATAATATATATAAAATCAAATACATTAACAATATACTATAATATATATATATATATATCATCAATATATAATAAATAATATAATATACTAACAATAAATAATATAACTTATATCATTAAAACAATACTAACCAAATTTTAAAAAAGGATATTTTTAGATAATCATAGAGACATATAAATTTCCTTCATATTGCCTGTAAACCACAAAGAATCTGAAATTATCACATGGAAAAACATATTATTTTCATGGGAAAAATGGGAAATGGACAATTCACAACAAACTACTTATAACCGAGAACGTTTTACGAAAACTGCTTTGAAGAAATTTTAATAGACGTAAATCTTTTCATCCCAGTTAAAAAAGCTATGCAATCAATAGGAAGTTGCCTTTTATGTGGAAATTGATTTATAAAATATTAACGTAAAGTTGGTGGAAATTTGAAAACAAACTTTCCCATTTAGAAATTTGAGTTTCATTCTTGCTTAGACAAGTACGAAAACACATACATTATAGAACTTATATCTCAATTTAAAAATGATAAAGCTCCTAACACTTTACCTTTTACCAAAACTGTAACCCTGCCATATAACTAATCATCATAAGAAAAGGACAAATCAAAATCATTTTCCATACAACATACACATACCCTATGATAACAGAGTAAATAAATTCTCTTATCTCTCCTGAAAAATACAGTCGTATACACTAGCGGTTCCTATTCTTAACTTGTGGTCCGCGGGCCCAAGTCGCGAAGACTTGAAGAAATTTTATGATCTTTTGAAGTTAAATGAAAAAATGAATGAATGAATAATAGAATAAAAGAAACACGAACAGAAGGAAAAGACTGAATAACATTTTACTTTTCCTGTCTTAACCTTTTTCTAGAGGTATTCAGATTTTTCATTTTTTTTTTAATTTTATAAAAGCCTAACTTTGCTTAACCTTTCATATTCATTGAAAAGAACGTTATATAAATAATCAAAACATATAAATATAAATATCATACTTCCCTCCAAATACTTTAGACAAGACACCAAACGAAAACATATATAATAAATTATTTGACTGCATCTTTAGAACAAAAAGACTATTAATAAACAATACTGGAGTTTTAAAATCCTGGTGGTCAGAGGAAACTAAATTTTGAAAGGGGTCCGCGGGGGAATAATACATTTAAAGGGGGTACCATGGCGAAAAGCAAAAGGTATAAAAACAAACTCGCTGGTATCACATTACTACAGGAAAATAACCTCATTTTGGAATTATGCACCCCAATCAGAGGCAACTTGAACTCATTCCAAAGTTATTAGGATCCCTTCATATGTTACAGCATATTTAATAAATCTGTGATATGCATAATCATCAGTAATATGGGAAATGCAATAAATATTCAATTTCTACAATACACTCACGGACAATACGCGCAGAGAAACAAACCAAAAAAACCAAACAGACCCGGTACAGGTTAAAAGCCCGCCTATAGACAAATTTATCGTATGACATGCATCTTGACCTCAGCGAATGTTTGAAGACGAAAAACTTCCCCCCCCCTACCGACCCACCTAAATATAAAATATTTCATTTTATTTACCCCGTATTAATGCATAATCACAGAACAAGAAGAAATCCGAGATCAATCTCAAATCAAAATAAAAAATTGAAAAATTAGAGCCTATAATTTAAAATTAAGTACATGACAAGTAACAGCCTTGGCAAAATACTATCAAATCACTTATGTACCACCGACTAAGGAAAGCTATTCCCAGGGCTAAGAGATTCAAGTTCTCAAAGAAAAGGTCCGAAAAGCCAGCGCTGGTTATGCTCCCACCAGCATTCCAGAAGGTTTGACCATCACGGTGAATAAAAAAGAATATAAGAGAGAAACAGCAAGGAACAATCCCTTACACGAATAATACAATCCTTAAGCAGCAATGGTATTTTCTGTAGAAAATTTCAAAAAGCATAAGAAAAAATTCTTAAACAGACACTAAGACCTAAATAAAACCTTAAAAATGACATGGACCACACCTACGTAAATAGACAACGCTTGTACACCTAGAATAAATAATGTCAACATTAAAAATAGCCTATTATACTTAAGAAATCAGACACCTGGATTTTTTAATCCACCAAATTAAGTAGCTGACGTGGCGATGAACATGGTCGAGCATTATCATCAAGACATTTCCGTGTGGAACAAAGGGATAAAATGAAATGGAATTGCTGCTTTGTTAAGTGATTATTGATGAATGCTGAAAAGGGATGCTCCTGAAACATAATACCAGAGGCCGGCAAAAGGAGACGCCATTAAGGTAAGTCGTTTTATGTTCAAATCTTCAATATTTCTTTGTAACATGAATATTTTAGTGAGTGACAGACAATGCATTGTAAACAAAAGCTAATAAAACAATTTAAACCATTTTTATATTCAGCGACCCAAAAATACATAAGTAAATCATATTCTCCTTCCCGTGAAATTCAAATTCTCAAAATTTCTTGAATAGTTTTATGAAAAAGCAATGAACCATTTTTTTAAAAATTTTGACAACTCACCATTGCTTATATATATTTGGCATCACAACCCTAACTTGAATGAAAATTTAAATTCTATTAATTTACTAATACTAAGGTGAAGTTTTGTCACATTGTAACTCTTTTACATACAATAACATTCAACAAGAGTTTATAAATTCATTCATCTATGTTTGTTGTTATTTATTTCGACGTTTTATTATTTTTAACATTCATTTATTTACTTTATGTTATGTTTATTTTTTTAATAAAATTTTATTACTAATATTTTAAACCTTTTTAAAATAGGAATGTGTCTTACCTGAAACTAGTCGGTTATATATTTAATTAAACAATTAAAATATATCGTTTGTATTGGTCATTCTAGCTTTCATTAATATTATATATATTATATATATATAAATATATATATATTTTTTTTTTCTATTTATATATATATATATATATATATATATATATATATATATATAATATATATATATATATATATAATATAATATATATATATATATAATTATACTTATACATAGATATATTATATTATATATATAATATATATATATATATAATAATATATATATAATATATATATTATATATATTATATATATTATATATTTGTATATATATATATAATATATATATATTATATATATTATAATATATATATAATAAAAAAAATAATATATTTTTTATATATTTGTCATTATATCTATATATATATATATATTATATATATATATATATATATATATATATATATATATATATATATATATTAGATATATATACTATATATATATTATATATATTATATATATAATATATATATATATATATATATATTAAGGTAGTCACAAGCTATGGGGGAAATGTTTTTTCGTTATCTTCGGGGAAACCCGCCTAAAAGTTGCCAATTGTCTAAAAAATGAGATTGGCTAAATTTCAGCTTAATTGAATAACGGTAACTTGTGCCTCCATTGAGGTCAATGTTTGAAAAACTGCTAATTTTTGCAAAAAAAAATCTAAGTTTTTCCTTCATAAATAGAAAACCATTCTTCCTAGAAACCTAATTTTTGTTTTGTTTCATCAGAAATGTTGTTGTAGTCTTGAAGTTTCATTCTCACCTTCGTCTGCTACAGCGTCAACGAGCATGAGTTGAAGGCAGAAAGACAAGATTATTTTAATGTGGCCAAATGAAAAAAATCTACTTTCTGCCTTGAGCACATGCTCGTTGATGCAGTAGAAGACAAAGATGAGTGAAACTTCAGGGCAACAACATTTCCTATAAAATCAGACAAGAATCAGGCTTCTAGATCAAATAATTTTCATTTTATGAAGAAAAAAAGTGCGATTTTTTGCCAAAAATTCCCAGTTTTTCCTTCATAAAATGAAAATTATTTATCCTAGAAACCTGATTCTTGTCTTATTTAATGAGAAATATTGTTGCCTTGAAGTTTCATTCTCACCTTCGTCTACTACAGCATCAACCAGCATGAGTTCACGCAAGAAAGACAAGATTTTTTTTTAATTGCCCACATGCCTCATCAAATCATTGGCAGTAAGTTGACATCTAATTGTCAAGTTTTACCCAGTTTATTTTACAATATGCGCCAAATGAAATTGAATACTAGAGAAGCTGCTAGATTTACAATAAAGGAAGTTCTAATTATTTTTGGAGAAGCTAAGATACCAATTATACACTTTAAAGATTGTGTTGCAAAGCTTGAAAAACTTTACGGAGAGTGGAGAAAACTGCAGAAAAACGCCACCAGATCTGCAAACACATCTCAAAATCAAATAGTAGAAGCTTTCAAGACAACTCTTGGTGACCTAATTGACGTTACTCGTCAGGATGCTCTGACAAACACTACTGAAGAAGACAACCAGTTTTTGTTACTTCAGAGAGAGAGAAGAAGGACGTCCCAACTGCATGGGAGGCGTTGACATGAAATTCGTAAAAGCAGAACAATGAAGAAAATAAGAGACGAGCAGCTGAGATGGCAAGATTGGCAAAATCAGGAGAAAATATAGCTGAGTTTCAGGGTTTTCCCTCAAAATTTCTTTTTTTTTTTTATCTTATTAGTACTACGTTGGTACATAGTTTGACACACTAGAATTTTGATTTATTGCAATTTATCTATTTATTATTATTTTTTCCGTTCAAATTAGTTAACTTGATACTATTATCTGCGAGTGCTTAATGGTTTATCTTATTTTATTTGTTTTATCTTTAGAAAGATTTGAGGATGAAGATTTAGAACTAAAATGGAACTAAAGGAAGAGGAGCTGACGCAAGAAGATATGGAAATGGAGGATAATTTTCCAGACACAGAGGAAGTGGAGCCAAAAGTAAAGAAAAGGAAGTACTCTCGAGGAAGTGAAGAGATTATTGCTGAAATTTTTTTTTATTGCTATATAGGTGTAGTATTTCTGATAGAGACACAGTTCGGATAATATAAGTTACTGCAGAGGAGTTAGGTCATGACCCACTCAATTTAATTGTGACTAGAAATGTAATACGACTCCGCTTACAGCAATTCCGAAAACGGATTACTGAACTTATCAAACATAGATTCAAAAATTCCTATTTAGAGGGAGCTGTTGTGCACTGGGCATGGGAAATGCTGCCAAGTATTATTGAGCTAAAGGGGAATGTAGGGCGGGAGTCTGCTTGGC
>JABUQX010017350.1:0-2500 GCA_015478945.1 Trachelipus rathkii | reverse complement strand
ACCATTACATACCTTTAAAGCAGTAAAGCAGATAAACAATAGACGGGTTACCTAACACCTAAGGGATTAGTTTGCGTTTGTTTTACTGCTTTTTACTGCTTAACTTTCTGCTCTTTACTGCTTAACTTTCTGCTTTACTGCTTTACCTTTCTGCTTTACTGCTTTAAACTTTCTGCTTTTACTGTCTTTAACTTTACTGAACTTTACGATCATTTAACTTTCTCGCTTTACTGTATATATTACAACTCCTATAATTCTAATTAACATTTTATGTTATATTTTGTTGTAATCTACTTATTAACAGGTTTTTTAAATATCCATAAGTTAAGTTTAATGAAAATAAAATTATTGTCTATTATTTTAATTTTTATTAGTAGTTGTATTATTTCTATTAATTTTTACGTTGATCCTCATTGTATGTATCTTTTTATATATTAGTGATTTAGTGTTATTTACTTCATCTTTCTGACTTTACTTCGCTTTAACTCACCTGCTTTACCTGCTTAACTCACATACATTACATACCTTTAAAGCACGTAAAGCAGTAAAACAATACGAATTATGTATTGAGCATATTGCAAATTAGTATGCTTTGTTTGTTTTACCTGCTTTACTGCTTAAACTTATCTGCTTTTAACTGGCTTGTTAACTTTCTGCTTTACTAGCTTTAATTTCTGCTTTACTGCTTAACTTTCTGCTTTACATGTTTCTAACTCATATGTTGTACTACCTTTAGCTTCATATCATTTATTAAACATTATGTTTATCTTATTTATTTTGTTTAATACTTTTTAATTTATTTTATTATTTTTTATTTATTTTTATTATTAATTTTATATTTTATATATTTATTTTGTAACGTATTATTATTATACTTCATGCCTATTGTTCATTATTATTCACACACACACGCCACACACACACACACACACACACACACACACACACACACACACACACACACACACACACACACACACACACACACACACACACACACACCACACCACCTTACACTTATACACACTTTCACTATGACACTTATACACACACTCACTAATGACACTCTACATTTACCCCATAGACACCTTACATTTTACACTTACACGCAACACAAGATTTAAGTTACACCACTTACATATTAAACTTACACTCACACAACAGATTTAGGTGTACACACCGCTGATTTACTTCACTCACACAGATTTACTTACACTTCACACACAGCATTTACTTACACTCACAATAGATTTACTGTACACTCACACCACAGATTTACATCTACACACGCAGATTTAACTTACACTCACACAGATTTACTTACACTCACACACAGCATTTACACACACTCACGCAGATTTACTTACACTCACACACAGATTTACTTACACACACTCACTTACACATATAACGTAAATTTATTAAAACATTTTATGTTTTAATTAAACAACACGTACATTTATATTACTCATTCAAATATAACTAAAATTGTTTCAAAGTTTCTTAAAACTTCTATAATAAATCAATCATTATTATTGAACAAAGAATTTATTATTAACTGATTAAATACTTTTTGTTCTATAAATTTATATAAACTATCAAGTATTCTAAAATAAACTCTTTACTAAATTACTGAAATTCTTATTTAAAACATATATTTTACGTACCTTAAAGCAACTAAATACAGCTAAACAGCCAAGGTTAAGCCCACATAGCGCACCCTCCCTCACCAAGCTACGCCATGTTCTTGTTCTAATTGAACTCTACAGCTCAATACCATCATCTTTAACCCACTTGTTACATAAGTATAAACAATAACAAAATAAGTTCTTCTCTTCTAACATAACATGTATATATATTAAAATCTTTTAAAGTTCTTATTTAAAAATAACCAATTTATTCACTTACATTTATACTATTCGCTCGATTCGATGTTAACTACAAATATTTCAAAGTTTTTAAATAATTCGGATTTTCTTATTATTTATTATTATTTTATCTTGTACATTGACAATCCATCACGAAAAAACACAACACGCGCACCTCTTACAGATACGAAACTGACCTGATCTCTCTCTGTAAAATGTGTTGAACTAACTACCTTAGGTCTAGATTTAGGATAATCCTTTTTGTACCCCGGCGGCGACCTTTAGGCCGTATTCCCGGTCAAAATATTTTCAAAAACTGACCTATTTTCTGTAAAATGTGGTCTGCAATAAACTTTACGTTCAGGCCCTAAAATTCTAGGTATAAAATTTAGATAAACCTTTTTTGTAATCCCAGGCTGATTTAAGCCTAATACTAGCCGTTCAAAAGGCTAATCCAGTATAGCAACAAGAATCCGAGAATTCCATGTTATATATTTTATAAATATATTTCAAAACTGAAAACATTGCTGCGATCGGCTAAGATCCTCTTAAGCAGCAAGAAGGAAAATGTTTACCTATTCTTGTGATGGCCGGAGTAATCCCTTATCTCTATATGACCGATTCCCCTCCTC